>RJWM01000305.1:209277-221817 GCA_004363535.1 Dasyprocta punctata
TTTTTTTTTTTTTTTTTTTTTTTTTTTTTTTTTTTGTGGCACCAGGGATTGAACTCATGACCTCGCACCTGCCAGGGCAGGCACTTAAGCCACTGAGCCAAACTCCCAGCCCTGGTTTTTTGAGGCAGGGTCGCACTATGTAGCTCAGGCCAGCCTTGTGCTCGCGTTGTAGTCCAAACCGGCCTCGAACTCACAACGCTCCTCCTACCTCAGCCTCCCGAGTGCTGGGATTAAAGGTGTGTGCCACCACACCCAGCTTCTTTAACAATCTTAAGTTTTTATGTACAGACATGAATTTTCTTTCAGTTTGTCACACAAGTGCAACAATATGATGGTTACATATGTATGACTTATTTAGTTCACTAATAAGTATATTTTCAAGGCACATCCATTTAAGAGTGAAAATGTCTAGTTTATCATTCTTTATAGCTGAGTAGTATTCCATTATATAAAAATACCACATCTTTTTCGTCCATTCCTCAGTCAAGGGGTATTTAGGTTGCTTCCAAGATCTGGCTAGTATGAACTGTGCAGCTATAAACATAGGTGCACATATATCGCTGTGGTATGATGTTTTTAGTTCTTTTGGGAAGATACCCAGAAGGGGAATAGCTGAGTTGAATGGAACCTCCAATCCCAGCTTTTTGAGGTGTCTCCACACTGACTTTCACAGTGGTTGCACCAGCCTGCATTCCCACTAATAGTGGAGAAGGGTTCCTTTTTCTCCACAGCCCCTCCAGCATTTATTTATTGGTTGACTTCTTAATACTAGCCATTCTTTCTGGGGTGAGGTAGAATCTCAGTGTAGTTTTCATTTGCATCTCTCGTATGACCAGTACAGTTGAACATTTTTTCACATATTAATTTACTGTTTGTACTTCTTCATCTGAGAAGTGTGTGTTCATCTCAGATGCCCATTTTTGGATTGGGTTTTTAAATCTTGGAGGACTGATTTTTTTAAGTTCTTTATACATTCTTGATAGTAATCCTTTACCTGAGGGAGAGCTGGCAAATATTTTCTCCCAGATTGTGGGTTATCTCTTCACTCTCTTGGTGTTTTCTGTTGCTGTGCAAAAGCTTTTTAATAGGATGAGATCCCATTTGTTGATTCTTTGCGATAGTTCCTGTGCAATCTGGCTTTTATTCATAAAGTCTTTGCCTACACCAATGTCTTCAAGAGTTTTACCTACTCTATCTTCCAGCAGATTTAATGTTTCTATTTAATCCATTCAGATTTTAACTCAGTACATGCTGAAAGATATGGATCCAGTTTTAATCTTCAGTGTGTGGAAAGCCAGTTTTTCCAACACCATTTATTAAAGAGGTTATCTTTCCTCCAATGAATGTGTTTGGCACCTTTGTCAAAGATAAGGTAGCTTAGTGTGTCTGCAGTCATTTCTGCATCTTCTAATCTATTCCATTGATCTTCAGGTCTGCTTTTTTGCCAGTACCACACTTTTTATCACAGTAGCTTTATAGTATAATTTCAGGTCAGGAATTGTGATGTCCCCTGTCTTGACTTTGTTGCCCAGGATCGCCTTTGCTATTCTAGGTCTCTTCTGGTTCCAGATGAATTTTAGGATTGTCTTCTCTAATTCTGTGAGGTATGCTATTGGAATTTTAGTTGGAATTACATTGAATCTGTATAACAGTTTTGGAAGTGTGGCCATTTTCACTATATTGATTCTTCCTACCCAAGAGCATGGAATATCTCTCCATTTTCTAATAAGTCTTTTGGTGGAATTTTTGGGATCTTCTAGGTAGAGTATCATGTCATCTGCAAATAATGCTAGTTTAACTTCTTCCTTTCCTGTCTTTATTCCTTTTATTTCTTTCTCTTGTCTAATTGCTCTGGCTAAAGTTTCCAAGACTATGTTAAATAAGAAGGGAGACAGTGGACATCCTTGTCTTGTTCCTGGTTTTAGAGTGAAAGCTTTCAGTTTTTGTCCATTTAGTATGATGTTGGCTGTTGGTTTGTCATGGATGGCCTTTATCAGATTAAGATAGAGACTATCTATTCCAATTTTCTGTAAAGTTTTTAATCATGAATAGGTGTTGGACTTTGTCAGAAGCTTTTTCTGCATCTGTTGAGATGATCATATGATTTTTGTCCTTGGCTCTGTTAATATGGTGTATTACATTTATGGATTTACGTACATTGAACCATCCCCGCATCCCTTGGATGAGTTCCACTTGATCATAGTGTACAATCTTTTTGATGATTTGCTGCAGTCTGCTTGCCAGTATCTTATTGAGGATTTTTGCATCGATGTTCATTAGGGAGATTGGCCTGTAATTGTCTTTCTTAGTTGGGTCCTCCTGTGGTTTTGGAATCAGAGTAATGCTTGCTTCCAGGAATGAATTTGGGAGTATTGCTTCCCTTTCAGTTTCATTAAAGAATTTGAGAAGTAGTGGTGTTAGGTCTTCACTAAATTTCTTGTAGAATTCAGCAGTGAATCCATCAGGGCCTGGGATTTTCTTTGTTGATAGGTTTTTAATTACATCTGTAATTTGCTTTATTGATGTTGCATTAAGATTTTTAGATCTTCTTGATTCAACTTTGGTAATTCATATGTATCTAGGAATCTGTCTATTTCTTCTGTATTTTCTATCTTATTAGAATATAAGTTTTCAAAGTAGGTATAGATGATTTTCTGGATTTCTGAAGGGTCTGTTGTGATTTCACCCTTTTCATTCCTAATTGCATGGATTTGACTCCTTTCTTTCCTTTTTGCAATAAGGTTGGCCAAGGGTTTGTCAATTTTATTTAATCTTTCAAAGAGCCAACTCTTCAATTTATTGATTCTTTGTATTGTTCTTTTAGTCTCCAGTGTGTTAATTTCTGCTGTGATCTTTATAATTTCCTCCCTTGTATGAGCTTTTGGTTTAACCTGTTGTTTTTCTAGAAGTTTGGGGTTTGACATTAAGTTGTTTATATGAGCTTCCTCTGTTTTCCTGATATGGGTATTTACTGCTATAAATTCCCCTCTTAAGACTGCTTTCATTGTGTCCCACAAGTTCCAGTATATTGTACTGTCATTGTCTTTCAACTCTAAAAACTGTCTGATTTCTTCTTCAATTTCATCTATGACCCGTTGATTGTTCAGTAGGGTGCTATTTAATTGCCATGTGTTGAAGTTCTTGTGGTTTCCTTTGGCATGAATTTCCAATTTCATTGCACTGTGGTCTGATAGTATGCATGGAATAATTTCATTTCCTTTACATTTACTTAAACATGTTCTATGAGCCAGTATATGGTCTATTTTGGAGAATGTCCCATGTGCAGCTGAAAAGAATGTGTATTCTGATGTTGTAGGGTGGAAGACTCTCTAGACATCTACTAAGTCCATTTACTCAAAAGTTTGGTTTAGTTCTATTATTTCATTATTGATTTTTTGTCTAGTTGACCTGTTTTTGTGACAGTGGGGTATTGAGGTCTCCTAATACAATTGTATTAAGGCTTATTTCATTTTTTATGTGCATTAATAAATGTTTTATATAAATGGGTATACTAATATTTGTTGTATATATTTATGATTGTTATCTCTTCCTTTTGGATTGTGCCCTTTACCAAGATATAGCAACCTTCTTTTTCTCTCTTAAGCTGTCTTGGCTTAAAATTGACTTTATCTGCAAATAGAATAGCAACCCCTGCTTTTTTCTGAATTCCTGTTGCATGGAGTATTGTTTTCCATCCTTTGACTTTCAGTCTATGAGTTTCTTTTTGAATTAAATGTGTTTCTTGTATACAGCATATTGTTGGATCTTGCTTTATGATCCATTATGCCAGTCTGTGTCTTTTGACTGGTGAATTGAGACCATTAACATTAACGGTTAAAACTGATTTGTATTGACTTACCCTTGCCATGTTCTTTGCCTGTTATTGGCTCCCCCTTTTTTATCATTTTCCCTTCTCTCTAACTGTTTGCCTTTCCTGGTAGATTCCTTCTATTGGGGTTCATAGGGTTTGTGTAGTTCTTATTATCTCTTTCTAAAATGTCCTTCAGAACATTTTGGAGTGCTGGTTTAGTGGTCGTGAATTTCCTCAAATGTTCTTTGTCATGGAAATATTTTATTTCTCCCTCTATTTTGAAAGATAGTTTTGCGGGATACATCAGTCTTGGTTGAACGTTGTTTTCCTTTAGAACTTGGAGTATTTCACTCCAAACTCTCCTTGACCTGAGAGTTTGTGTGAGAAATCGGCTGTGATTCTGATGGGCTTTCCTTTATAGGTGATTTGTTTCTTTTCCCTGACAGCTTTTAAATTTTTATTCTTCTGTTGAATTTCTGGAACCTTGACTATGATATGCCTAGAAGTAGATTTTTTTTTAATCATAGCTAATTGGAGTTCTATATGCCTCACTTATTTGTTTGTCATATTCTTTTACTGTACCAGTAAAGTTTTCTGTCACGATGTCTGTGAGGATGTTTTTAATGTCCTTTGTGGTATCTCCTGCTTGTTCATTGACTCCAGTTAATCCTGTTATTCTTCTTTGTCTCATTAAGCAGCTGCTGGATTGATTTCTTATGTACCCTTGCTAGTTTTGAGAAACCTTTCTTTTCCTAGTTACTAACTGCCAGCCTGTCTTCAATATCTGAGACCCTGTCCTCACATTGGCCTAATTTGCTTCGAATACTTTCAATGGAGTTTTTATTCTCCTGACTATCTGCTTGAATCTGCTTTATGGAATCCATTTGTTTCCTATGTTGTGCTTCCATAATTTGCTTAAGCTCATTTATTTTTTTGTCTGTGTCTGCTCTAACATCATTAAGCATGGTGTGTATTTTGGTAATCTCTGTGGTTATTTGAGAGATTATTTCTGATTTCATATTTTCCAGAACCTCATTCAATTGCTTTGTTACCACTTTGGAGAGACCTGGCAGGGGGCTTTCAGATTTTCCAGCCTCATTGCCCCCTAGGTTTGCCTTTGGTGAACTGGGTGTCTGAGGTTGTGTCCTGTTTAAGTGTCTTCTCACTTCTTTTCTTTTTTAGTTTAATTCCTAGAGTGATACCTGTTAGTTGCCTGTTGCTTTATTGGTGGTATGACCAGGTGATGATCACTTCTCTGAGGTATATTCCAGGTGTAGCTGGTTCCTGGGCTCAGAGTCTATTGCAAGATCCCACCTCCTCAGTTTGTTAGAGATGAGAAGCTATTGTTCACCTACCTAGTCCCTGGTTCTTTGGCACCATGCCTCAGCACTCTCCGTGACCCCCAGTCCTAGACCATCAGGGCCAACAGCTATCCAGAACAATCATGTTAATTCTGGCTGCAGTGGCACCCACAGCACCAAACACAGCCAACAAAACAATAAACTGAGTCAACCCCCGATTTGCAACCCTCAACTGTACAAACTGAATTTGTAACCATACATCAGAATGCAAAACAATCATATACAATACATAGGTCCACAATATGTCAATTTTGTCCTCAAGGGTCAGGACCCAAAATGGATTTAAGAGAAGACAGAGAAGTGGGAAAAGAGAAAGAGACTGTAAGTAGGTTGGAGGACAAAGATGGGTCCCTCCAACTTAGGGAAACTGATGCAGAAGACTGAGGGAAAAGAGAGCCAAAAGAGACAAAAAGTAGAACAGAACAAAACCACACCCAGAAGGAGGGCAGAAACCACATTCACACTCAAAAAAAAAGAAAAAAACAAAAGAAAAAAAAAGTCCACTTCCAGGGTTCCCTCCAGATTCACTAGTAGACAGCCTGTGGAGACAGTGACCCAAATCGTGGCACTGTATCCCTGCAAGCCAGCAACTGCTCATGGACAGAGTAGTAGACAACCTTAGCAGGTCTGCCCCGAGAACAGACTCCTTGGGCTCGCCACAGTCCAAGCAGTCTCCGCAGGTCTGCATCCAGCTGGGAGCCATTGGGGGAAGCTGGCAACAGTTTTAGCTCCAGGCATATCTGTCCCAACTCCAAAACTGCTCCCGGCCAATCGCTGCCTCCCACAGGAGGACCGAGTCCTCTGCACTCACTGCCAGCCAGCACAGTCCTCCACAGCCGCAACTCTCCTCCACTGCCAAATCATTCCGCAGAGGCCCCCTGAGTCGCCAGCTACCCCCCACACCGTGACCATGTGCCCCAGGCTCCAACAGCTCCCCTCAAGCAGTGAGTCCAGCTCCGGGCAAAGACCACCAGCTACCGCCTTCTTCTTTGTTGAAGTTTTTCTTTTCACTCTCTCTATGGGCTTCGATTCAGACTTCAGACTCTTCCTGGGTCTAAGGAACCCACTTCCCTCCTTTTTTACTTCCTCAAGATGGTGTGTTCCTGCATCTAGATGGTGTCTCTCAGAGAGGCTGTTTTCTCAGCTGGTTACTACTCCGCTATCTTCCTGGAAGTCCTAAATTACAATTTCTGAATGAGGGCAAGTAGAAGACATTCTCAGATATCTAGGGATTAGGAAAGTATATCAACCAAGAACCTTGTCTGAAATTTTGCTGAATGATTTACTATACCCAACAGAGAACAGGAATTTAAAATAACTGAAGAGGCTGGCATGGTAGCACATTCCTGTAATCCCAGAACTCAAGAAACTGAGGCAGAAAGGTTGTCATGAGTTCAAGGCCAGCCTAGGGAACATAGTGAGTTCAAGGCCAGCCTGAACTATATAGCAAGATCCTGTCTCAAAGAAAAGAAAATTGTATGAATGAATTGATATGTAAGCATTAAAACTAAGAAGCATGAAATTTAAAATTATAACATATAGTATAATAGTAAATGCAAAAATAGATTTTTTAAGCTAGATCTAAATTTTTCTATGTATATAGTTTTAAACTATCAAAAAGCATGCCAAATAGTCAATGTATTGGGCAAATAAATACTGTTTTATTTTTTTGCCATGCAGTATTATAGTTTAAGATTCATGTTAAGCCAGATGTATGTACAATAAAGACACTTTGTCATTATGGACAGGACAAGTGCAGTGTCTTAGTTACTTTTCACTTGTTGCTGAGACAGAATACCTGATGCCCAAAATTAGGGAAGGAAAGGTTTATTTCTTACAGTTTCTCAGGAGTTTCAGTCCATACTTCATTGGCTCCAAGGCAGCATGGCATTGCGGGGCTGCTGTTCATGGCGGCTGCAAGCAGCAAAGCGTGCTGCCGAGAGAGAGACAGAGAGAGAGAGAGAGAGAGAAAGCACAGAAGCAAGCAAGAGGAAGACCCACCTCCTTTACACTGTATGTCAGCTCCACCCCTGGGCGAGTGCAGCACTCACATCACCAATCCCGGTGCTAGACTCAGCCCCATCAAAAGTATATGAGGACTTGGGGATACATAGTATATCACCCAATACATGCAGTAAACACATTCTAAATGTTAATCTGACCAAACTGGAAAATGGTACAGTTTCATTTTCCCTGTTTAACTACAAAGGAAAAAAACTAGAAAGTTGTCCCTAATATTAATACTGGTAGTGTGAGAAGAAAATTTCCAAAGCATGGGTTGAAGAAAAGTAGACAAAACCTTGTTTGATACGCTGAATTGGAAAAAAATCATAGTTCACTGCATCATATAGTAGTTCATATAAGTCAATTTGTCATTGATTTGAGAACAAAAATAGACTAAATATTTTCCAAGGTGTTGGAATTGAAAAGTGAAAAACCAAGAAAAACTAGCAAGTGAACAGTGGTGAGGAAGCATTAAAATTAGCATAAAAGAATTGATAGAGATGTGAGTTATCATATACATAAACTGGTTAAGTGCTCAGTGAATAAGACCCAAATTGAGTCAAAAGTCAATATCTCACCCAGGATACTCACATTTATATAAAACAAATGTTAAAAGAGTTTAAAGGTAATAGAAACCCTTTAGGTCATAGAAATAGAGATCAACATTTTTATTAGGCAGAAATATGGATATTATGAGGTATTTTACATTTAACTATGTGGTAAGTATGATGGCATTCATATGTAAAATCAATACATATATTTTAAAAGATACATTTGAAATTAGTGCATTTTATGTACTTACATTCACTGAATAATCCTTTAGTTTAAAAGAATACATGTAGCAAAATACGAATTTTTATTTTGATCTTTTGTTTTTTAAGGAAAAATGTCATTTTTCTTAAATTGCTTAAATCACAAATGATTGTATTTGCTGGATTTTAATTGTATCACCTGTGCTCGTCTTTTTGTCTTTTTAAAACTTCCCTCTGGCATTGTTTTAAACTTCAGTGCCATTGTGGAGCAGTTTTGCAGTATAACCTCAAAAAATAGACAATAAATTAAATGTGCTCATAGCTTTTTTTTTTTATTCTGACCTAACTTTGAACAGGTAATGGAGAGTGAAGAGTTCATGTTACTTCCAGCCAATCAACTCATTGATATAATTTCTAGTGATGAGCTAAATGTTCGCAGTGAAGAACAAGTATTCAACGCAGTGATGGCCTGGGTCAAATATAGTATTCAAGAAAGACGTCCTCAGTTACCCCAGGTAAAACTAGAAAAGCTTCTCTAAGAAAACTGCTTTGTACTCAGAGAAACAATATGCACTTGTCTTGCAGAAATGCTGTAGCTGTCACTCTCCCTTATATTAAACTAAGAAAATCTGTCTGTTTCCAGATAATTAAGGGAGTGTTGGAAGCATTTTGATTAATTATCATGTGAACTCTTTACTCCTTTGCCTCCCCTCTGTTTTGGATTTAATCTATATTTGAGCTATAGCACAATTCAAAACTTACATAAAATGAACAAAAGAAAGCAAGGATGCTTCTTTCCCTATATAGCAACTTGGAAATCCTGCCGCACCTTGATCAGTAAAGAGATGAATGGGAGCATGTGTGGTCACTGAGTGAAATGTTTAAGACTCATTCTTATTAGGATTATATAGTAGTCCCCTCCTTCTCCACAGAGGATCCATTCCAAGACACTCAGCAGAAGTCTAAAGCCTGATCTCTACTGTCTTTCCTTCACATACATAATTATGGTAAAGTTTGATTTATAATTAGGTGCAGTAAGAGATTGACAACAATGAATAATACTATAGAACAATTATGGCAACATACTATAATAAAAGGTACTTAAAACTTAGAAATTATTTATCTCTGAAATTTTTCATTTAATATTTCTGACCAAGGTTGACTACCAGTAACTGAAACCGCAGGAAATGAATTGTAGATAAGGAGGAACTATGATGTTCTTTAGTAGTTTCACAGCATATTCTTCCAGATTGTTAGTTAATTTGAGTTCACCTATAGAAAAGTTTATAAGATATTGCTAAAAGCTTAAAGTAGCATTCTAAAGTGAAATTAGTGTGCTTCCAATTTTCTAATTATCCTATATTAATCACTGGTTAGAATAAATTTAAATTTTAGTATTTATGCCTGTTCTTCTTGTTTGTCATGTTCAGTTAGACCCCTCATCACTTTGACGTGCAATAGAGGACCAGGGGTCGTGTATTCTCTTAAATATCGTGTAGGTGGAGCTCATGCCTCTAATAGTGTTTATTATCTCTTAGGTGCTGCAGCACGTTCGTTTGCCTTTGCTTAGTCCCAAGTTCCTGGTGGGCACAGTAGGCTCTGATCCCCTGATTAAAAGTGATGAAGAATGCAGGTATGAGTGGCCTGGACAAGAAGAATCAGTACCTGAGCATTCCTATTTAATTTTAACCTCGTTAAGTGATTTTGCTTCTAAAATACTGTATTTTTTAGCACTAAAATTAGGACAGTATTTTAATAGGTTTTCTTCTGGGCTAGAGTCAGGAGGAGGAGAAGGAAGAAGAGCAAACTGAACTTTAATATTTCATTCCATTTGTTTTTTAGGTAGTGGTGCTGACTGATAGAGAAGTAGCAATAAAGAGGTAGATTGCTAAGAGTTAGTGCAAGCTTGAATTGTGAGAAGCAATTCTCTGTTTTTCCCTTGAGGTAAATACTGTTGACTTTGTGTCAGTGAACACTTTTTCATTGCATCACATGGCTCCTCAGGGAATAGGACCAGCCTTGCTTTCTAAGATCGTGGACAGAGTTAAAGATCTGTTCTCTCCTAAAGTAGCTTTGAAAAGACTTCCATTTGACCTAGTTTCCAAATTTTTTTTACCACCCCACCAGAAAAAAGAAAAAGCCTATTTTACTAGGCTAACTCTGTCATATATACATACTTTAATAAATTAATTTATCAGTTTGACACTTTTTAAGATTTAGCTTCAATCTAAAATCATTTGGCATTTTAAAGGATTTCTCCTCCTGATGTTCCAGATATAAAAGTGAAAGAACAAATCAGTACTCAGAATTCCTTAAACTCTGCTGACTTTTGTGCCTTCCTTGATGATTAAAGAAATTTGGAATTACTCCTTATTCTGGAGCAGAGGTGGAATATATATTTTCACTGTATTTCTTCTACAGTCTGAAGCCTGTTCCTTTAACAGGAAATGTACCATAGGGTTTTAGATGTTTGCCTTTTACATTTTCAAAAACCAAATGACAGTTCTCCTTGAATATTTGCAATAGCAGAAAGCAAAACTATGCTGAAATCTGAGGACCGAGTGTATGAATGTCCCTTCCCCATTAAGCATTAAGCAGATTGTACCAATTCAGATGCAGAAAATAAAAGTACTTGTGAAATCACTTTTTTTTTTTGGTACCGGGAATCCAACTCGGGACCCTATGCTTGCCAGGCAGGCGCAGTGCTGCTAAGCTATATCTCTGGCCTGAAATCGCTTTTATTAAAAACCTTTCTTGTTATCCTAACCTCATCATTTATTAGTTATGTGCCCTTAGACAAGTTATTTTACTCTCTCTGTACTGCAGTTTCTTCACCTATAAAGTAGGGATAATGATAGTGCCTATTCCATATAGGTCTTTTGTGAAGATTTAAAAAGTTAATGTATATTAAGCAATTTTTAAAAATTATATATATATAGAATATGAATATAAAAATATATATATAAACTTAAAACTGGGACAAGTAGTTGTATTGTTACTGTTTTGGTTTTTTGTGGGGTTTTTTACTTTTTTTTTGTTTTTTTTTTTTTTTTTTTTTTTTTTTTTTTTTTTTTTTTTTTTTTTTTTTTTTTTTTTTTTTTTTTTTTTTTTTTTTTTGCTTGCTAAGTATTAGCTGTGAGATATTCTTTTCTAAAAACCCTTAACTGGCCTAAAAACTGACTATTAGGAGATCAAAATATTTTAAGTATGGGGAGATAGAAAAAACTGTTAATTATTGGCTTGCTAAGTCAGTGTGCCTCCATGTGTGTGTGTGTCTGTGTGTGTGTGTGTGTATATGTGTGTTTTAGGACAGGTAAGTTTAGGAGCAGCTGTAGCAAAACCTTATATTGGAAAGTACAGTATTGGGTCATGCCTGGGACTAGTCTAGCATGAATAAATTACTCTTTGTAGCAAAATTACAAGAGAACTGAAAATATACAGTGGTTTAGGAAATACTTTGAGTTGAGGACTAACAAAATTTGTACTAATCAAGCACTGAATCACTTAAAGGATTCAAGTGAAATAAGTACATATACAAATAGTTCTAGGATATTGTATTTAACAAGTACAGTTCTCAGATTATTTTCTTAAAGTACCTTAATGAAAAGAAATTTTCCTTCAACTCAGTGGATTTCTTGAGATAAATATGTTCCCACTGGTTTAAACCACTGGTAGTACATGTTTGACTGTCCCATTGGGCAACTTGTACCACTGGTGGTACACTGATCCAATCACTTTTATCAATCTTTTTACTAATAAAATCAATAAAAAGCCACCCAGTGGGGCAGTTGTACATATACCACTGGTGGTTCAAGCCACCTGGAAGCAAGACATACAAATTGTGGCTCAATCGTAAACATGTTAAACCATTAATATGCTAACAGACAGTAAATTACTACTAAGTGAATTTACACTATTTCTTTTTGAAAAACCAATATTTGATCCTGTTTATTATTATACTTAATTTAACAAATATCTGTTGGCTGGCATGCTATGTTTCTATTATCCTACAAAATCTAATAAAACTCATTAAAAAAGTAGTGTCTAGGTAGTCTGGTAATCAAGTTCTAGTTTTTAGTTTTTCATAAGTTATTGACAGCTGTTTGTTGAGCTTCAAGCTGACTTTGCATTGAGATATAAAATCATGGTGGAAATATAAACCAGTTTACAATTTATAGTGTAATCATATCATTATTTCATGTTTGTGCTAATTTTAATATTGGCTGGCATTTATGGTTTGGTTTGATTTATGCTTGCTCTCCTTTGCCAACCTATATTTTCCTAAGCCATATTGAAACTTGACTGACAATATTTTAGACATTTAGAAAAAAGGCAATTTTTTTTTTCTACAGAGATTTGGTAGATGAGGCTAAAAACTACCTCCTGTTGCCTCAAGAACGACCATTAATGCAGGGACCAAGGACACGGCCACGTAAACCTATCCGATGTGGAGAAGTACTCTTTGCAGGTTTGAATCTCAATGTGCTGTGACTAAGCCAAATATTTTCCCACATAATTTGAATTATCATTTGAGCAACAGTGATATCTATTGTCATAAGAAACTGTCATAATGAGTCAACAAGTAGCTTGACTTTTTGACCCATGATCCTTA
>RJWM01000305.1:221917-239725 GCA_004363535.1 Dasyprocta punctata
AAAAAAAAAAAAAAAAAAAAAAATATATATATATATATATATATATATATATATATATATATCGTGCAGTGGATGTTTTTTGAAATGAGTCACATGTATTAATTTATATACCAATGTGCAGGTCACTTCATAGTTTCATGTAGTTGCCACAAAAAAAAAAACTTACATTAACCTTTACACTTTTTTCTAGCCGTGTTGACCTAGGTTGAACTCAAGACAACTTGCTATATTATATTATTTTACTCTGACTGTCTGCCCCTAAATCTCTGAGATCACTCAATTTCAGATGCTTCCATTCCAGGCATGTAAAATCAGTTCCCTTGTTCACCTAATTAGTGGCTTGCTCCACTGTTTACTATAACTTTTTTACAGGAAGAATAGTCCCTAATCAAAAAATCAAAAGTGCCCCAAAATCTTGTTATAAAAATGTTTTGGATTCTGAAGCATTTCACATTTCAGATTTTCAAATTAAGGATGCTTAGCTAATTAAAAAAAAAAAACTGCAAATACTCCAAAATTTGAGAAACTCCAAAATCTGGAACACTCCTGGTCCCAAGCATTTCATGTAAGGGATACTCAATGTGTACTAGTTTGTTTAAATTCCTGATTCATGGAGCTATCAGGGATCTACCATACTCTTTATTTAAAGCATCCAAGCTTCGATAATTCTATGTGCCATAGACATGCATAGGCATCCTCTGATTCCACTGAATTGTCTTGATATGTGAACTATTCTGTTCCTTCTCATTGGAGAATTTTATGCAATCTCTGGGGCATAGTACCCAGCTTAACTAGTAGTTTATGTTTTTCTCTTGATATGGAAATATATTGCCCCTTATCTTTTTAGAAGAAAAATTTGATCATGTATGTTTTTAGTTCCTGTATAAGTTTTTTCATGCAGTTTTCTTCATGTAGAAAATGATAGCATTTCTCAAAAAAAATTAGTACCAACTTCCTTTTCTTTCTAATCATCATTGTGTTCTTTTTTGTTCTCTTGGAAATATTCTTTTATTTTGTTTCCAGTTTCTACTGTCATACAATGAATTCTCTCATACTTCCAGTGTCCTAATGTCTTGTTTATTGAGGTTTTTTTGCTTGTTTTTTGTTTTGTTTTGTTTTTTTGGTACTGGAGATCAAACTCACAACCTCACACCTGCCAGGCAGGCACTTACGCCACTGAGCTAAATCCCCAGCCCCATCTTGTTTATTGTTATTAATTGATTTATAATTTCTGTTGTCACTCTTATCTATTCCTATTATTTTCATTCTTTGTATGAACGCGTCTATACGTGTTTATGTATGTGTGTGGGTTTACACAGTCACTTGCATACCGACACGTCTGCATCCTCACTCCTACATACCACTCTAAAGTCACCAGAGGTTGGTGAATAAGTTCATTGTCAGAGAGTTAAGTTCATACAGAGGCCTGTATAACATTTCTTTACTTATAAGCTTGAACTATGTAAAACTATATTCTAAGATTCTTTTTTATATGAAAGTAATTTGTTTCACCAGCTCCCCATCCATGGAAAAATGCTATAAATTACATCAGAACTTGTATTTCCCAGTTTTGAAAATTGGTCTGCTTTCCATCACTGGAACAAAATTCCTGACATATATGACTTAAAGGAAGAAGGATTTATTTGGGCTTAGGGTTTCAGGGGTTTTAGTCCTTGGCTGACTGACGCTAAGGCAAAAACGTCATAGGAGGAGAAAGCTGCTCTACTTGCGGTATCCCAGAAGCCAGCAAAGAAGGTGCCATGACCCATCCAGAAGTGTACTTTACTAATCTAGGCCTCAAGCCAATCAGGTTGTCGATGGAGATTAGCCATCACAAATGGGAGTCAACATCTTACACATACAGAGTTATACATCCCCATTTCTGCAATATTTTTCTTCAGGTACATTGCTTAGCAGAAACTAATAGTTCCAGCACTGGGACTTCCATTTTGCTAATTATGCTTATTATTTCTTATTAGTTGTTTTTTGTTTTTTTATTTTGGGGGGTTTTGTTTTGTTTTGTTTTGGAGACAGGGTTGCACTATGTAGTTCAGGCTGGCCTTGGACTCATGGGACTACCACACTCAACTGATATTCTTATCTAAATGAACCTACAATAAAATAAAACTTATATATCATATTGAGATTTGAAATAAAGTGAACTTTTAGGTTTCATCTAGAATATGCCTTTATAGTCTGGTCTAGGCTATTTTGAGGTTACCATACTCTCATGCTTCACTTATTAAGCTGCAAAATCCAACTTTTATTTGGATTGAAATAGAAATGATTTGAAAGAAAAATTAAGTAGATAAACCAGGCATGGTGGTGTACACCTGTAATGCCAGCACTCTGGAGGCTGAGACAGGAGGATCATCACAAGTTCAAAGCCAGCCTAGACTACATAGTGAATTCAAGGCCAGCCTGAATTACAGCAAGACTGTGTCAAAAAAAAAAAAAAAAAAAAAAAAAACAAGCATTTTTTTCAGTATGTAAGCCATAACCATGCTTTTTTTCCAAGGGTCACTCAGAGAAGCGTAATGGGACTCAGTTCGAAACTGTTACTCTATTATTCACTTTGCTCAGTCTGCCATAACAAAAGTGTAGTCTGGGTGAGTGAAACAAAAGATACTTGCTTTCTCACAGTTCAAGAGACTAGAAATCCAAGATTCTAGCTGAATTAATTTCTGAGGTTTTTTGTTTTTGTGAGATAGGGTCTCACTATGTGGTGCAGGCTGGCCTTGCACTTGCTTATGTAGCCCAGCCTGGCCTTGAATTCACGTCTCTTGCCTCAACCTCCTGAGTGCTGAAATTACAGGCTCTACTCAATTTCTAGATGTGCTTTAACCTACTTCTGGAGACATTTGGTCACCCACACACTGAGTCACAATATGCTCAGCATGAGACGTTCTGTGCTTTAGGGAAGGTATTCTCTTAACCATTTCTCTTCCCTCCCAGTTGGTGGTTGGTGTAGTGGAGATGCCATTTCCAGTGTTGAACGATATGATCCACAGACCAATGAATGGCGAATGGTAGCTTCCATGAGCAAAAGACGATGTGGAGTTGGGGTCAGTGTTCTCGATGACCTGTTATATGCAGTAGGAGGCCATGATGGGTCCTCTTATCTCAATAGTGTTGAAAGGTAAAGTTAATTTGAAATTTTTTCTCTACTATTCCTATAGTTTCATTTGAGATATAAATTAAGAAATGGATGTGATTTCTTTAATATTATGTATGAGTCACATCTGTTGGCATTTTAGATCACTTAGCATGATGTGCAGCTCCCTTGTGATCTGATAACCAACTATTTTTTTCTAGTCTCTCTCCCATTGGGCACCACCATTCTATAAACAGCTACATAAGACCAACAGATTGCTTGCGATTCTTTGGACATGCTGTCTCCCTTCATGCCCCTTTTCTGTATGTGCATACATACTGTTCTTTCTTCCTTGAAATACTTTTGCTCCTTTAAGACCCGGATGTTACTTCTGCCATAAACCCTTCTCTGTCTGTAGAGATGACTTAGTTACTCATTCATCTCCTCTTTCATAAGTTTTTTGAACATGCTGGTACATATCCCATTGTAATGTTTGCTGATATATTTTCTCCCATAGTGTCTGTCGCAGCACTTGAAACATTGGAAACTTACAGTGACTGATACTTTAATGGCTTCTTTTTCTCACACAGTCTCTTTCATTCACCTGAATTTATTTACAATGATTCTTTCACTCTGTGCAACCCTGTGGCATATCAATTTCTAGATAGATAATATAACTGGGAAAAAAAACAAAAAACAAGGATCAGTTCCATAAAGAGGGGAGGAGGGATTTGGCATGGAATAACTCTTAAAGGTAAACTGAATCTGAGTAGCAATGACTAAGTGTTTATGACTTATCAATTAAACCTATATATCAAAATGTGTAGAATGCAACTAAAGTGTTTTAAAGGCAAGTATGTATTAATGTTAACTGATATGTATTTACATAACATACACATTGAAAAATGAGCCAGGCATGATGGCGCATGCCTGTAATCTCAGCACTCGAAGCTGAGGCAGGAGGATCACTGCAAGTTCATGGCCACCCTAGGCTACATAGTGAGTTCAAGGCCAGCCTGAACTACATACAAAGCAAGATCTTGTCTCAAAAAAAAAAAAAAAAAAGGATAGAAAATGACAAAAATTGACTTAGCTACCAAAAAAAGCAATTTTGATGTTTTGTTTTTGTGTTGTTGGGAATTGAAGCAACAGCCTTGTGCAAGCTAAGCAAACTCTACCCCTGAGCTACACTCTGAGCCTGACAAGTACTATTTTTAATAGCATAATATCAGAACAGCCTATGGATATATCAATAGGAATACGATTAAATAATGGATGGCACATGCAGTATACTAAAATAGTTTCAAGGAAAGAGCTGTAGTAGCATAAATAAATCTCAGAAATATACTGAAATAAAAAAACAGTGTCTACTGTGGAGTACTATTTATGTAAAGAAAACATGCTTAAGCCGGGCGTGGTGGCACACGCCTTTAATCCCAGCATGCGGGAGGCTGAGGTAGGAGCATTGTGAGTTCGAAGCCAGCTTGGGCTACAATGCGAGCACGCAACCAGCCTGAGCTACACAGTGCGACCCTGCCTCAAAAAAAAAACAGGGCCGGAAGTTTGGTTCAGTGACTTAAGCGCCTGTCTAACAGGTGCGAGGTTGTGAGTTCAATCCCTGGTGCTGCAAAAATAAAAAACACACCAAAAAAATGCTTACATATTCAGAAGTATGTATGTGGGTTCATCATATGAAACTATTTGAGAGTATTTTTACTGAAAAGTCTTGAAAGATGTATGCCAAATCAAATTGGAAAGGATTAGAATTCAGGTAGAATTTAAAGTGGACTTTAGCTTAATCAGTAACGTTCTTATTTCTTTAAAAGGAAAATACATAAGTAAAAATGAATTTCAAAAAATAAAAATATAAGTTATGTTTTTATATATTTTAGTTATTAATTAGCCCATACTTTGGGGGGAGGAATGTAGATCATGTAGCTCCTCTGATTTGAAATACGTAAACATAGCCAAGCTTTGTTATGTAATACCAACTCTATCCTTGATGTGTTCTTTGCAGATACGACCCCAAAACAAACCAGTGGAGCAGTGATGTGGCCCCCACAAGCACCTGCAGAACAAGTGTCGGTGTGGCCGTGCTTGGTGGCTTTCTCTACGCTGTGGGGGGCCAAGATGGTGTGTCTTGCCTCAATATTGTTGAGAGGTGAATTTTTAAAAAATCATTTTCAGTATTTCAGGTTTGTTTATAAAAAGACACATAGCGCTCTATAAAAGAAACAGTTGCAGCTGAGTTTAGGATATTGGGGGATGCACTGTTCAGTAGATTTGCCCATAGGCTTTCAGGAAAAGAGTTTTTAATTTTAAAATCTAGACAGATGAAAGATATAAAAAAGATATTTTTAGCTAATTTTTTATCTTTTTGTATTTTTAACACATTAATTATACAGATTAATTGGTTTTACTACGACATTTCCTTGTATGCATATATCTTGCAATTTATATATATTTATGGTGAACAATACAATGTTTTGAAGTGTGTCTGCCTACAGAATGGCTAAGTCAAGCTAACATGCATGCTACATCACATACCTTTGTTTTTTCTTTTTTCTTTTTTTTTTTTTTTTGGTACCAGGAATTGAACTCACAACATCACACTTACCAGGCAGGCACTTATGCTGCTGAGCTAAATCCCAGGCCCTATTTTTTGAGACAGGGTCTCACTATGCAGTTCAGGCTGGCCTTGAACTCACTTTGTAGCCTAGGCCGGTCTCGAACTCACAATGATCCTCCTGCCTCAGCCTGCCTCGAGTGCTGGGATTAAAGGCATGCACCACTACACCCGGCTCACACACCATTTTTTGTGGTGAATACATTTAAACTATTTTCATAGTAATTTCCAATTATACACTTCATTGTTGTTAACTGTAGTCACCATGTTGTGCATTTGAGCTTATTCCTGAAATTTTAGCCCAGCATGGTGGCACATGCCTGTAATCCCAGCACTCAGGAGACTGAGGCAGGAGGATCACCATAAATTCAACACTAGCCTGGGCTACATAGTGAGTTCAAGACCAGCCTGAACTACATGACAAAACCCTGTCTCAAAAGAAAAGAATCTCCATCTCATAAAAAGAAATTCTATATCCTTTGACTAGTATCTAATCCTCCCAACTCCCACCTGCCCTGTAGAGTGTAGACCCCATTCTTCTATTTCTGTTTCTCTTTTGGATTTGACATATAAGTAAGATCACAGTTTTTCTGTGCCTGATTTATTTCACTTTTCATGTCCTCCAGGTTCATCCTGTCGTTACAAATAAGACTTTTGTCTTTTTAAGGCTGAATAGTACTCGTGCATGTGCATGTGTTCATACCCCACATGTTTTTTTAACTGTGGCAGTGTATCTAGTGTGATTTCAGACTGTGTAGAAGTAGCTTCATGTAGTCAGAACGTGCATTCAGCCTGGCTTCTGTCCCTGCAGGTATGATCCCAAGGAGAACAAGTGGACACGGGTGGCTTCTATGAGCACCCGGAGGCTCGGTGTGGCGGTGGCTGTGCTGGGAGGGTTCTTGTATGCTGTAGGTGGCTCTGATGGGACATCTCCACTCAACACAGGTTTGTTCCTCCAGTCTGATTCCCCAAGTAGCACATTTTCCTGAGCAGACTCAAAAAGTATAGAAAGTCCAGGTTATCTTGTATTTTATTAGAATACTGTTTTATTCTCCCTCAAAGAAAGTACAGCTCACAGTTCCTGCAGCTGTGTTCTAATACATTCCCAAAGTGTTTCTTTCTTCCTCTGCTTTACCAGCTGTTGGAAATGTGCAATGAACAAGGGGAGTACTTTTTTTTTTAGAGATAATGAGTATTTTTGTTAAGGATATTGTCAGGATAGCATTCCTGTCAGATTCACTGTCGCATATCTCGTTCCTCTTTGATGGCTTAAACTGCATTAGGCTATAGGCAAAGGTATGTGAGAGGACAGAATTGTCTGGTTATAAATCGTCAGTGCTGAGTAATACTATTTAAACTTATATAATAGTCTAATTTCCCCCATTTAACAATAAGGAGAGCAAGGCCAAGGGGTTTATACTAGTCACATAGCCAGAACTGGAACTCAGGCTCCTTGACTGAGAGCACCTGTGACATTTCCAAGGGTGCCCAAGTCCTCCTCAAAAGCACAAATCAGATTGCTTATAGAAAATATGTACTGTAGGGCCAGGGATTTAGCTCAGTGGCCTAAGCGCCTGCCTGGCAGGCATGAGGTTGTGAGTTCAATCCCTGGTACCCAAAAAAAAAAAAAGAAAAGAAAATATATAGTGTCACAGTGGCCGTGAAGACAGTCGGAGGTGAGAGGCAGTGGTCGAATGGTCACTCACTGGGCTTTCTCTTCCCCGCAGTGGAACGCTACAATCCTCAAGAAAACCGATGGCACACCATCGCCCCCATGGGGACCCGGCGGAAACACCTGGGCTGTGCAGTGTATCAGGACATGATCTACGCGGTGGGCGGGAGAGATGACACCACAGAGCTCAGCAGTGCGGAGAGGTACAACCCCAGGACCAACCAGTGGTCTCCAGTGGTGGCCATGACGTCCCGGCGCAGTGGAGTAAGTGCCTGCTCTGAGAGCGCTGAGCCCTGAGAAACAAGCGCTTAAGATGCTCCAGTCTCAGCGCAGAGACAGTGAGGGGCGAACTGCTGCTGCCCGCCTTTCAGTTGTTTCACTCGATACTATTGGGATGCTTTTAGGCAAAAACTTCCTGCTAGTTTGTTTGCTTTTTTGTGGGTGTTTCACTTGTTTTGTTTTGTTTTGTTAGGCAGGGTCTCACTATGTAGTTCAGGCTTCCTTGAACTCATTATGTA
This sequence comes from Dasyprocta punctata, assembly GCA_004363535.1. Classification (NCBI taxonomy): domain Eukaryota; kingdom Metazoa; phylum Chordata; class Mammalia; order Rodentia; family Dasyproctidae; genus Dasyprocta; species Dasyprocta punctata. The sequence goes on from RJWM01000305.1 coordinate 229,828, forward strand.
GTATAGGTTGGCTTCTCACTCACAACAATCCACCTGGCTCAGCCTCCCGAGTACTGGGATTACAGGTGTGTGCCACCATGCCTGGCTCTGGCTACCTGTGTTTGTCTCGTCTCATCTCGTTTTGGTTTTTGAGACAGGTTCTCACTGTGTAGTTCAGGTTGGTCTTGAACTACGTGCCATGGACTGGCCTCAAACTCATGATGATCCCCCTGCCTCAGCCTCCAGAGTGCTAGAATTACAAGTATGTGCCATCATTCCTAGATCCTCCTGCTAATTTTATACAAGAAAAAAAAAAAAAACTGAAGCAGAGTGTGGTGGCACAGACCTGGAACCCCAGTACTTTGGGAGACTAGGGTGGCCATATCCTAAGTTCAAGGCCAGCCTAGGCCATTTAGCAACTTAGCAAGACCCTGTCTCAAAAATTAAAAAAGGATTAGGGATGTAGTTCAATATGAAGGCCTGGGTTCCGGCCCTAGTAGTCCCCGCTTCAAAAAAATATTAGAAGAAAAAGAAAACCTGGGCCGGGGATTTAGCTCAGGGGCATAAGCGCTTGCCTGGCAAGTGTGAGGTCCTGAGTTCAACCCCTGATACCAAAAAACAAAAAAAAAACAACTTTTTTTTATTGCTTTTAACTCTAATAATTAATATCTTATACCCATTTATACCTTTAATTAGATAATTCATTTTTTATCATCTACCTTATTTCACTTGCTTCTCTGCAGGGCATCTCCCTGTATTATTCACTACCTTACCTTGTTAGAGTTGCGTGTACCTATGGAACATGGCTAGTAGTATTCCAAGTAGTTTGGATGCCCGTGTAGATGTGGAGGCAGCGGTGCACCCGGCCCCCCCGCCGCCCTCCCCCGGCCAGCTGGAGTCTGGCCCGTCCATACCGCGCCCGGCTCGCCCGACCCCAGCCACGTGCCCACGAGCATCCCCCGTTGGCATGCCTGGGCCACACTGATGAAGAGGAATTGTCTTAGGTTGCATAAAACTATATAATCAATATAAGTAACAAAGCTTTCCTTATTTTTTGAGTAACTTATTACACTATTCTATAAAATAACACACAAGTCATGGCGCCTGCGCTCTTGGGCGGCGCACGCTGGCGGGAGGAGAGTGTTACTGGCCGCCCTGCGCGGGCTCCTGATCTTAATTTGACTGCGCGGCGGGAGCGCGTCCCCTGTGCCGCCCTCTCTTGCCACCTACACAGTCAATGCTTGAGCACCACGCAGAGCCCTGAGCAGTGTCAGCGGGTAGCGCTACACGTTCACAGACTGGGGAGCACCGCTGCAGACTGCAGACTGCGGACAGGGACTCCCCGCTAGGGGGTTCGCGCAGCCACCCTGAAAGCACCAGGATCGCCTCCGTTGGCCCTCAGCGTGGGACTTTCCCCCAGCAGGAAGAAGCAGCCAGCAGGACCAAAGTCCCCGGCACCTGAGAGACAAGGGAGTAGCTCCACTTTGCGCAAATCAAGGCCCCCGCAGCATTCACTTATCCAGGCCTTTCTTACCAGCAGTCACCTCCCTGTCGTTTTCACCTCTGCGTCCTGTTGATCCTGCTGATCGTGGTCATACTCGGCAGTGAGGATCCATCAAGTGCTTACCATGCAGAGAAAGCACCCCGCTCAGGACCCCGCTCCCGGGGAGGAGACGGGAGCCGCGCGGAGCCGGGCCACCAGCCGGGAGAGCTGGGCTGCGAAGGAAGAAGGAAGAAGGTTTTCTAGAAGACGGAGGAAGAACACCAGCCAATCAACCAGTACCAAGTGCTGCTGAGGCTGTGGGGGAAAAGGAACTGCTCTCCACTGTTGGTGGGAGTGTCAGTTGCTATAACCCGTGTGGAAGTCACTACCGAGATTCCTCAGAAAACTAAAGCTAGAGCTTCTATTTGACCCAGCTATTCCCCTCCTTGGCATCTTCCTGAAAGAGTTAAAAGCATCATAACCAGAGTGATAGATGCACACCCACGTTTATAGTGACACAGTTTGTAGTAGCTAAATCTTGGAAACAGCTGAAGTGCCCATCAGTAAATAAATAGATAAAGAAAATGTGTTTTTTTATACAATGGAGTACTATATTGTCATAAAGAAGGATAAATGAGATATTTTTAGGTAAATGTGCCCCGAGAACATAGTTTTAAGTGAAATAAATCGGACACACGTGTGCAAATACTGCATTGTTTCTCTTGTGTGAGAAACTGAAAAGGTAAATAAGGACCAAAATTGATGATGGATGTTGAGAAGTAGGAAGAAAATGTTCAGATGGGAAGGGGAACAAGGGAGAGGGGAGGAGGAAAGGAATGGATAAGGAAACAAAAAGAATAGGAGGAAAAAATGGGAACAAAGCTTTTGTAGATGGGGCAGGAGAAGAACGGTTGAAGGGAGGGAAGGGGAATTGGGAAAGAAAGAATCAAGATGCATCATGAACTGAGCATGACGGCACATGCCTGTAATCCCAGCACTTGGGAGACTGAGGCAGGAGAATCACCACAGGTTCAAGACCAGCCTGGGCTACATAGTGGTTTCAAGATCAGTCTGAACTACAAAGCAAGATCCTGTCTCAAAAAAAAAAAAAAAGGTACCTTGTACAGGTGCAGATTCCCTATGATGACTGTGATTGTTATATATATCAAAAGTATACCAGTAAAATTAATTTAAAAAGCACCACCCAGGAAACAGCATGTAAAAAGTATGGAAGTGTGAAAAATCTATGATGTGTTTAGAGTCTGGCAGTTACTCCAGGATTACTGCAGCATAGGGTGCAGCAGAAGGGGAAGGGGAAAATGCGGGAGGGGTTAGAAGGGTGACCTATGACAGAGCTCCAGAGAGCCTGCGTGACACAAGGATTTAAACTTATCTTTAGGCAGGAAGGAGGCTGAGAAAACTTAAAAAAAGAGTGATGACTTGGTTAGATTTGTATTTTTAAAAGAGTTTTAGTAGCAATTTAAACAGTGGATTAGAGTGGGCAAATACTAGAGGCCATTAGAGCAGTTTGAAGGTTCTTTGTTTTCATTGTTTGTTTATTTGTCTGTTTCTTATGTTGCTCGGGCTGGTCTTAAACTCTTGGCTCAGGTGTTTTTCCTGCCTCAGCCTCCTGAGTAGCTGGCACCACAGGAGTATACCATCATACCTAGCTTAGTTTAGAAGTTCTTGCTCTCTCCTAGTGAACGCTTTTTCTAAAATTCAAGAAATGAATGTTTTGAACTCTGTGTACATATTGTGATTGGTTATATAATTTTACGGTGCCCATAATTTCATATATTTTTGTTGTTACTGTTTTTCCTCTGTGTTCAAGTAAACCTGAATGTTAAAAACCGTAAAGAATTAAAGAACTCTGTCTAGAACCCCACCAGAATTCCCAGCACTGTACCTGTCTGGTGTCCTCAGTGGCGGCTGTCTTGGTCCCGTAGGTCGGTCTGGCAGTGGTCAATGGCCAGCTCATGGCCGTCGGAGGTTTTGATGGCACGACGTACCTGAAGACCATCGAAGTTTTTGATCCTGATGCCAATACATGGAGGTAACGTGCAGGCTGTGTGGCAGAGCTCCTCACTGTTGACCTGAAATCGTGGCCCAGGGAGCCCGTGTTCTGCGGAGGAAATCAAGGCACTGAGACATTAGTGATCTCCCCACGGGAGTTAGACTTAGAACTGGGGTCTCCGGCTCCCAGTTTGTCAGTGCACATTTTTGTTGTTTTTGAGGGGAGCCTTATAACCAAGGGCAAATTTTTCACTCATTTTTAAAATAATATTTTGTTGCATTTTAAAACCTGTATTTTTTTTTCCTTTGAGCTTTTATAAGCTACTCATTGGTTATTCTCTTGAAATCTAATAAATTATAGCACTCATTTTTAGAGAAGAAGCTACATCTTATTTAAACGTGGTTAACTGTGTTAAATTTTATACATTTAATTTTATATTGCTTTTAAATTCTTAATTCTCAGAACTGGGATTGTGGTTCAGTGGTAGACTGTATACCTGGGATGCATAAGGCCCCAAGTTCAATCCCTAGTCCACAGAACCAAAAAGGGGGGTAAAAAAGAAAGTTTAAATGTCACCAGACATGGTGGCACATGCCTGTAATCCTAGCACTCTGGGAGGCTGACGCAGGAAAATCACAAGTTTGAGCCCAGTCAGCCCTGGACAATTTAGCAATTTAGTGACACCCTGTCTCAAAATAAAATTATAGGGACAGGGCCCTAATGTAGTTCAGTGGTAGTGTGCTCGCCTAGTATGTACAAGTCCCTGAGCGCAATCCCTAGTAACACACACACACACACACACAAGGCACACCAGTGTCAAAACAAAATTATTAAAAAGGGTTGGGGATGTAGCTCTGTGCAAAGGCCCTGGGTTCGTATAAAGTAACATAAACGACTCTTCCACTTATTTAAATGTTCATAACTTTTATAAACTCAGCAAACTCTTCTTAAATCTTTGAATCTTTGTACTTAATCATTAGCTCTAAATCTTTACTCAATCACTCATTTTATAGTAAATTGACAAGACTAATCCGATAGATGCTCTTAAATATTATCAGAACCCAAAATGTACTGTATTTCATAGCTCTTCTGAATTAGTCTTCCAAGGAAACAGTTTCGCCTTCCAAGCAGTTAGTTGTTTGCTTCTCGGTAAATTGGGCTTCCTAACCTCCACATGGACACCGCCTCCAGGCGGCCAGGGTGGTGAGTCAGCCAGGGATTGTCCAGCCCTGCCGAGAGATCGGGGCGCGCTGAGCACCGCCTGTTTACTCAGCATTTTTTTTATATTCTTTATCTCTGGGGAAACCACAACTCTTAAAGGTATTTAAATGACTGGCTTTGGATTTTGCATATTTTTCACCATTCTTGGTGGCTCAATAGTTAACAATGCTATAGTCAGACGAATGAGAGAATAATTTTTGCTCTAATACCACATTTTCAACAACCCTATTTAAAGATTCATTGAGTATTTCAAGCCCTGGGAATGCAAAAGTGAGCGAAACAGAACGCCCTTCCCTCCTGGAGCTGGCATTGGAGTGAGGGGGACAAACAGTGTCATGCCAGGGCGTGGAAATGCTACCAGAATAGGGAGAGGAGGGCGAGGGAGGGCGGATCGGGGAGGCCTCGCTGTGAAGGTAACAGTCAAAACCAAGTCCCGCTGAGGGGTGGAGGATGGCAGGTTTTCACGAATAGGAGCCCCCTGCTTGTGTATTTTCTTCCGTGGGCATTTTTCTATTTTTAATGGGAATTTTAAATAAACTTAATCTGGGTAGACAGCCAAATTTACTTTGCCACTTTATATAATCTGAACTTGTTTTTCAATAACTGTCACTAAGTAAAATTAGTAATGCGTGCTGAAGTTATGTTCGTGAGATTCTTGAACATCTATAGAAAGATTAATATATATTTTTGCAGTTATATGTTCCAAACTTAAAACCAATTTTACCTCACTGCTGATTTAAGATCTAGTATTCTTTTCCATAAAAGTCTTTTTTTTTTTTTTTTTTTTTTGTCAGTACCCGGGATCAAACTCACAACCTCGCATCTGCCAAGCAGGCGCTTAAGCCACTGAGCCAAACTCCCAGCCCTATGAAAGTCTTTAATACAATCTCGTTCATATGACCTTGATCATCTGCTGCAAACTCGATGCTGACGCTATCTATTCATACCTAGTTTTGTTCCATACAGGATTAGAGGACGCTTACAAGAATACATGCAAGACAAAACCATACAAATCATCGAGGAAGTTTAGGAAGGGAGAATGTAGGTAGAAAAATAATATAGGCAGGGGCAAAATTAGACCCAAAACATAATTATTTAACAGTTACGTGATTGTTAGAAGCCAGTGTAGGTGTAAAATTCTCATGATGCTCTTTATTCTTTAAACAACCTCCCATGGGTGAGAGCTTTTGTCTCAGTGTCTGAAATAATTCCAGTAATTACCAGTGCTCAAAGATGGTCTCTAATGTTTGGAAGAATTGCATGAAGCTGAAAATATTAATCATGATATAAAACTTAGAAACGCGTTTGATTAACATCTTAGATATACAAGAAGCAGTCCTTTTTCCAGTGAAAAAGTCTAATTTTGTCTCTGTCTTTGCAGGTTATATGGTGGGATGAATTACCGTCGGCTAGGAGGTGGTGTAGGAGTTATTAAAATGACACATTGTGAATCCCATATATGGTGAACATGTAGAAGACAGTCTTGTATGTGCGCCTGTGTATTCTGGAGAGCTTTGACTTTGGAGCTTTGTACAGTTTGAGAAAACATTAGAACAAATTTTATCTTTTGCTGGTGCCTCAACATATGGAAATACAAGTCTAGTGACACTATTTCACCTGCAAGATGCCACCTTTGCACAATAATTTTTCAACTTTGTGCAGAAGACTATTTATTTTTTGTTTAATTTATCATAGTGTTTTGGTTTGTGGGGGGGTTTTGGCTTGGGCTTTGTTTTGTTTTTGACTTATCCTTTCTCCCACAAAAAAAAAAAAGAATCCAAGCACTGCTGGGCATTGGGGTGCCCTCCTGTAATGCCAGTACCCAAGAAGAGGCTGAGGCAGGGGTATTGGAAGTTCAAGGTCAGCCTCAGCTACATAGGGGATTTGAAAACAGCTTGGACTATGTAGCAAGACCCTGCCTCAAAAAAAAAAAAAAAAAAAACACCCCAAGCAAAGCTTAGTTTGTAAGCTATTGATTTAATTTTGAAAATACTGATAAGGGCAGAAGGGCTAGTTCTACTAGACACTCCATCCCTATGACCTACTGCTACAAGGATTAGTGATAAAGACAAGTATGAGCAATGTATTAGCTATTCATCATCCTTGCACTACACCAGAAGACTTGAAAATGTAAAACAAAAAACACATCATATGAAATAACAAATGCAGAAGGAATATCAAATCAGTAAAAGCAAGATTCTAATGCTACGGTTTTCTTCAGTGAAGTTCATAACTTGTTCACTTCTAAATGAACTTATTTTCACCCTTAAAATCCTTTTTTAAAATATTCTTATGGGGTTTCTGCTAGTTCTAGAGCTCTTCTCAGTGCCTCTTGCAAAACATCATACGAGTCTCATTCGCTGTCTTGAGAACTGCACCAATGTAATCACATGCAACTCTGCAGGAGTTTTTGCTCACCGATGTTGCCAAATGAAGCAACTGACATCGCTGCCAAGCAGCAGAAGGGAGAAACGTCCTTTCCCCAGGAGTCAGCCCTGTTCCACAGTTTACACTTAATGCTCAGGCCTGGTGTGGGTGAGGCTTACTTTCAGTAACAGCCTCCGCAAGAATTAAGTTCTCACTTCATGGAATGGCACAGGTTGATGAGTGTAAGACCAGTTGAGGCATTTTATGTGTCTGGGTTCTTTTATGCAAACTGTGTATCATTATCTTCATTCTGTAAGGTCACTGTTAATTCTCTCAAATTGCACTTCCTGATGAAGAGTTAAAAATGGTAAGGAAATAAATGGTAACGATTCAGTGGTTAATTTTTTTTCTTCATTATATTCATAGACCAGTTCTTTTCAATGCATTTTGCAGGAAAACCTTAAAGACTTTAACTGCAACCAAAAGGAATAACCTTCACCTTCTTCCCCTCCCTTACAACAAAAATGTTTGGCAACTTTTGTGTTTACATTTAAAGATCATTTGCACCTTTTTCAAGGAAAAAAAGTATTTCGTAAATAATTGTTTACATGTATCATTTATGCTTTTTCTAGCATGTATAACTTTTTTAAATAAAGGTAGTACTTACCATAAAATTGTCTTTGATGACTGCTTTTTTTTAATGTCTATTCCTTTGCTATTTAATTTGTATTTTTGTGTTTCTGTATATTTCTGTTGGGTTTTGTTTTTGTTTTTGTTTTTGTTTTTGTTTTTGTATACCAGGGATCAAACTCGTGCCTGCCGGGCAGGCACGGTGGCCACTGAGCTAAATCCCTGGCCATATTTCTATTGCTTAATGTAAAGTTACAAGTGTTTTCAATCCAATGGGATAAAGGGATTGCCAGCTAGAATTAGGACTTTTTATTATTTGTTATATATTTCATATTACCTAACCCTTCAACATATTTTCTGGTGTGAAACTTAGAATCATGGAACCTTGAGCTGGAGGAACATTCATTTAGTCCAAACCCATTTATTACAGTAATCTAAGTCTGAAAACAGGAAGTCTCCCAGAACGAGTCTGTTAATGAGAGGACTGACATATGATCTCTGTTTGCCAAACTCTACTCTCTCTTGTGCCACACTGTCACCTCAGGTAGAGTACAGAAAGGCCACTACATGGCCTGGAACTAAGTATAACACTGCCGTAGTTCAGATCTGCAGTGTCCTCCAGAGGCCCGTGCATTAGCAGCTTGGTCCCCAGCCAGTGTGCTATTGGGAGGCCATGAAACCTTTAAGAAGTAGGGCCCACTTGGACGAAGTTAGGTCACTAGGGGGTACCTTTTTGAAAGGAACACTGGGACTGGTAGACGAAAGGAAAGAACAAAAATGTAAAAATAAATTCTAGGGATTAATCTCTCCATTAGAAAGTTCCCAGTGATGGCAGTTTATATGACAGTGATTCAAGAGTAAAGAAACAGGCTGGGGATGTTGCGCCCTAAAGAGGACTTTCCTAGCAGGCAGAAGGTTCTGGTTATGGTAAGAATCCCTGCCACCCCTCCCCACATATGCAGACAAATGCATATGACTCAGAACTGCAGTTCTGGCTAAAGTTTTCATTGTCTTGGAGTTTTTCTCCTCTCATACAAGCACTGCAGTTTTAGTATGAAATATATTCTGTGAAAGACAAAGTGATTGTGTATGCATACTGATTTCCACATTCTATAAAATTGAGCCAGTGTGGTGGTACACTCCTGTAAACCCAGTACTTGAGAGGCTGAGGCAGGAGGACCGACACAAGTTCAAAGCCAGTGTGGACTGCATAGTTCAAAACCATCCTGGATTACATAGCAAGGCCCTGTCTCAAAAAATAAAAATAAAAATAAAAACGAGCTGGGCATGATGGCGCACGCCTTTAATCCCAGCACTTTGGAGGTTGAGGTAGGAGGAGCATTGTGAGTTCAAGGTTGGCTTGGGCTACAACTCGAGCGCAAGGCTGGCCTGAGCTACATAGTGCGACCCTGCCTAAAAAAAACTAGGGCCGGGAGTTTGGCTCAGTGGCTTAATCGCCTGTCTGACAGGCTCGAGGCTGTGAATTCGGTCCCTGGTGCCACAAAAGAAAAGAAAATTGGACCAGGGATGTAGCTCAGCAGTACAGCGCCTGCCTTGCAAGCCTGAGGCCCTGAATTTGATTCCTGGTTACCCCCTCCCAAAAACAAGATTGAGGTGGGGGTTGAGTCAGCATTCATCTTCATTTGATAAATAAGTTCACTGAAATCTGGAAATATTAAAGTATGATACCACAGTGGGGTGTGAATTCACATCCCTGACTCCATTCCTTTGCACTCTATACTGCTCTCCATGTACCTACTTTTTTCCCCAGTTCTGTTGCATGACGTTTTATTTTCAAATGTTACTGCAGATACTTTTTCTGTGAAAAAGAACAAAGTCCTCCTGAATAAGCTGTGCAAAGCCTTTTCAAGTCTGTTAGCCTGGGCCTGGTGGTGCACACCTGTAAACCCAGTATTCAAGAGGCTGAAGCGGGAGGATCCCTGAAAGTTCGAGGCCAGCCTGGACTACAAAATGAGATCTGATCTCAAAAAACAAACAAGCAAGGAGTTCCTCCAAGATGGCCGCCCAGATGACACCGTGACAGGGAGGCTCCCTGAATATACCATCAAAATGCTGGAATATAAACTAATATAATAACAGAGAGAAGGAAAAAAGAGGGAGATGGGTCCTCTGGACCCAAGAAGAATCTAAAACGAGAACTGTAGCCCATGGAAAGAGTAAAAGAATGAAATAAAGGCAGAGAC
>RJWM01000306.1:0-78086 GCA_004363535.1 Dasyprocta punctata
ATTCAGAACTGTGAATTAGAAACTGGCAAATTGGAGAACTCAGATACAGCTTTGCTTTATCTAACCAGCTAATCCTTGCCATGAAAGAACTAAGCCCACAAGCCTAGGTCTTCTGATTTTTAAAGAAAAGCTGGAAATGTGTGTGCTCTAGACATATCTGATCTTTTAACTGTTGACCACTAATTCACCAAGTTCTGACATCCTCTATGGCCCTAACCAAGGACATCTGCAAACTGAGTGCAGTCCATGACTTAGAGTTTGCAAATTCTGCCTGATGAAGATAAGAGGGGTAGGCAGTGCTGGTTACTACTGAGACAAAAATGCAAAATGATTCACGTTATCATGGATTTAATACCATAACACTTATTTTTAATGCTCCCCTGTTAATCACAGACTTGAGCATTTTAAAGCTGAAAAGAATCTCTAGGAATATGCTGTTTAATCCTTTTGTTTTACTAAAGAAGTTTCTATGATTCAGAGAGAAGTGACTTGTATTTTAATTGAGACTATTCATATACACATGCACACACACAAAAGAATATTGACACACATGAATAAAACTTTTCAGGTTCTTGGAAATGTAAGGAGCCATACTGGTTCACTAGTGTAGGGTTTTTCAGTCTAAATACTGCTGACATTGTGGGTGGGGTGTTTCTCCATGGCGGGGTAGCTATCTAGTGCACTACGGGGTGTTTGGTAGCTTCTCTGGCTCTCCACCAGGTGCCTGCAGCACATTCCTATACCACAAGAAGCAAAACAGAGGCAAAAAATATCTCTAGATATTACCAAATGTCCCTAAAGGACAAAATCACCATTGCCCTTAAAGACCAGTGCCCTTTTCCAATCCCTTTGTGTTACAGGTGAGGCACCGGAGGCTCAGAATATTCAAGAGTTTTTCCCAAAGTCACAAAGGGAAGGAATTATTGGCATGAATGATACCAAGACTTGGGTCTCTTAATATTCACTTTGCCAAGCTTGCAAATGTGGGTTGTAATTCCATAAATTAAAGGGTCATCTCCAGTTTCAGGCTTTAAATTAAGAAGAAGCACAACAGAGACTGACAGACCTGGGATTGTTCTCAGTTCTTCTACTTATTAGCTTTGTAACAATGACTATATTAATCTCACTAAATGTTTGCTTACAAATGAAAAAGGAGGGTTAAAAAGTGCAGAGAACTTGCCACAAAATATTAAGTGGAAGTTATTGTTGTTGTTACTGTTATTATTGTTATTATTATTAGTAGTAGTAGTAGTAGTGTGATGTTATTAACTGGACATAGGCTTAGCAAACAATAGCTCACAAACCAAGTCTGGCCTGCCTGTTTTTTATAATCTGTGAGCCAAGAATGATTTTCACACTATTAAATGGCAAAAGAACACAAGAGGACAACACCATTTGTGTTACATGGCAATCATGTCAGATTGAAAGGTCAGTGTCCCTAAATGAAGTTTACTTGGCTTACAGCCTCGTGTGTTCACATATAGTCCACGGCTGCCCCTAAGCTACAACAGCGCACTAAGGCAGTTGTAACAGAGATCAAACAGTGGAAAAGTTCTAGAATATGTGCTGCCCAGTACTTTGTGGCAAAGGATTACCAACTCCTAACTAGACCTTTGGTCTCTGTGAATAAGAGCAGGCTGCCATCGTTTGTACAGACTCCAGTAGTATACAGAAAGCAATGTAGCAAAGTAACTCATGGTTCTGTTCCAAAGCTTCAGTCGGTTCCATCATCTGTAACTTTGTGTTTGAGACAGTTCTCTGCCTCTGTAGACACCCAGAATTTCCAGAAAATACACATTCCCAGGTCATCTGGGAAACAAGAAAAACCTTGACTTTTTATAGATGTTCTCTCTTAAACAAATTTCATTGTAGAACTGGTACTTAGAAGTATTCTTTCAAAATCTGGAATATTTATCAGAAAGAAAGGAAATGGTTTTCTCAGTGTTAAGCCAACCACATATTTTAAGTGTTGCATGATTTGGACAGGACAATAAAGAGGGATATCCGGGAAAAAGGAAAAATAGATAAGAGCTGTCTGCCAAGACGAAAATGTAAGGGTTGTTGTCATGTCACCTTTTTATTTTAATACCTTGAGCATCTTGGTTAGGATTTAATCTTAGTGTTGGCCAAGAGTTTAAATGCCAGGATACCTGTTTACCATCTTAGCCCTGCCACCAACTGCATTTGTGGTCGCTAGAAGTTTTTTTTTTTTTTTTTTTAATTAAATACAATACATACACTAACTGTCTAATACATGTCAGGTGCTATGCTGAGCTGAATGCACAAAGATGAATTAAACATAATATTTGCTCTAAAAGACCTCACTCACTATCTGGTTAAGTTATTGAACTTTGAGTGACATTTCCTCATTTATAAAATTAGGGCTTTAAAGTATTCTATCGACACAAAAAACTCCTTTTGAGCTCCTTTGTCTTGTCATACACACTAGTTGATAACAAAAAGCAAAATAGAACTGAATAATTACCATCATTCAATTATAAAGCACCCTTTGATGTAACTCACTTGTAATTATAATACAATATAATATCTGAAAAACAGCATCACAAGGTAAGTGAAAAAATTCTCTAACTTTTCCTGAATAAGGAAAGACAGGGTCTATTGATGAAGTAGTAACAGGATAAGTCTGAAACGACTTAACTGGTGACACAGAATCTGAGCAGCCTTCATCACGGAAGGAACAAAGCCAGATAAACACAAGTTTAGGAGCCAGGAAAGAGATTATGGCCAATGGAACCAGCGCCTCTCCAAGCTGGGAATTTTAAGCCAAGCTCAGGGGAGATGGTAAAGATTCAGCCTAATGTAGTGCAGGTCCAGAGGGAATAGGATTCAAAGGGATGAGATGAAATGTGTCATTTAGGCTGGAGGGTGTTTACTGTTCTTAGTGCCATGTCTAAGCTAAGATGACTCATTTAAAAGGAAATAGGAGTCAGGCACCAGGTACCCCAGAAGAAAGGACTAATGAATATGAGGATAGAGTCAGGCCATCTGTTCAGGTTTTAAGACTTTACTCCGAATCAGTAGGATAGAAGTACACATGCAGGGTGGGAATCATGAGACGACAACCAGCGCCATATCTGCCGTTGTCTGCAATAGGGATGCGCGTGTAAAGGCACAGATTATTCCTCATCTTCACGCCCGTGTGGCCAGGGAGCTTCCTGTGGCTCCTGAGTCCTGGGGGATCGTGAGCTTGCAAATCTGGGAACTATGGCAATGCACACGCAGCTGCGACAGTCACAGATTCAGAAAATGGGAACCTGCCAAGATGCATTTATGACCCTCAAATCTTCCCTCTCCTTCCGCACACTCGTCTACACTGCCAATGGGAGAAGTCCATCATGACCCTCCATTGGATAAGCCCTGCCTAATATGGCAAGAAAACTAGGATTCACACTCATTGTTTCATGCTGCTGTGATTAAACTTAATTAAATTTCAAACTTTTGATCCTGTTGCACAAGGCCTGCCTTCCTCAGGAAGAGTCCCTCAACATTCAGACCTTGAGGACTTTCCAAAACTCTAGATGCCTGTGCCTGCCTCAGAGAACGTATCTCTTTTCTTTCCCATTACAGCATCGCTCTGCTCAGGGCTCCAGCTCAGGCCTGTCCCGCCGTGACTGGTTTTGAGTACACCTGGCCACAGTAAGTTCGTGACCTCCGCCCCACCGCAGCACTCTCCTGAGATCTGGGTTACACTCAACCCCCCGGTGGGCTGGGACAGTGTCTTCCCTTCTGCACCTGCCCACCCCATTAAGCCTCTGATCCGCTGCTTGGCCACAGCGCACTTGGGGGAAATTCAAGCCGTATGTTTCCTTTTCTTTCTTCACAACGCATCCAGCCATTGTTTAAAGAGGGAGGCAATGGCCAAGAAGAACTATGTGAGCCTCTCTCCACCTTCCAACTCTTCGTTAGGGAGCAGGGGAAGGAGATTTTGCCAAGAGCAAACCTGAAACGTTGTTGGGTTTCATTCAATGCACGAAAGTCACGTTTCCACACAAACACCTCCCCAGGACCGAGGACACGAGACTCTGTCCAAGGAGTCTCCTGAGTGAAAAGATGGGAAAAGCGAGGACAGCCGCCATGGACCTGGCTCCGCTGTGGGCTGGAGGAGTCGGTTTAAGGAGGTTGTTCTCACTGCACTGCCTTTCATACTCCTTCTCTGAGAATCTACACACTTCCTAAATACAAGCACACACTATCAGAGAGTTAGCCATTTTAGAATTCAGAGGGACCTGAGACGCATCTCGCCAATCTCATTTTAGGAAAAAGAGGAAGCTTAGGTTCAGAGAGAGGAAGGGGTCTGTCCACTATCAAACAGATGGTCTGTGCTCATGGAGAAACCAGGACTTCTGGTTCTAAATTCACAGCTTTGACCTCTATGCCTTGGGTCCCGATCTTAGACAAATACTAAGTGCCTGATAAAGATGACACACATTTTCATGTTTTGGACTTCCTGGCTTACTCTGGATCAATCCTTTTTAGAGTTTCCCCTATTTCCAATGCATGCTGTTCTTTTATTTTTAAAATAAGCATTGTGGTAGTTGAAGACCCAAGATCCTCTTGCTATATCATACCTGGAAAACATTAAGCATACTACATCACACAAGATGGGAGAAGTTACTGACAAGAATTATAGCAAAATTCAGCTAATGATATCAATATAATAATTCATTATATAAAACTTTTGTTTTAAAAAAAGCAAAATTCTAATGATTGCTTTTAAAATACATATTTTAGACACACATTTATTTGATGTTTCCTTACTCACCAAGTGTCCTTTTGGAGTACTAGGGATTTTACAAAACCCAAAAAATTACTGGGAATGGTGGCACATGCCTATAATCCCAGCACTTGAGAGGCTGAGGCAGGGGGATCATTGCAAGTTTGAGACCAGCCTGAGCTACAAAGTGAGCTCGAGCCCAGCCTATACTGTACAGGCTCCTATCCCTGTGAAACACCCTCCTAGGGGTCTCTTTCAGCCTTAAACCTTGAAGACTGTCTGACACCAGAAGATGCTACTGCAGAAAGAGGACACGAGAACAGGCAGTTGAAAGCAGGAGAGTGAAAGGAGAAATTGGAAATTTGGAAAGTAGCAGGTAAAAAGGTAGAAGCTGATGCCAGAATGCAAGAGGCACTGCGGATTGTACTGCTTGTGGGACAGGGTGTGTCACAAAGCCACCGCTTACTCAAGCAGTGGAAGTCCAATTTCAAATCCACACCACTAGTTAGAGAAGTTGTTTACCTTTTGACTACTAATTACTCTAAGCACCTATCTCTTCCCCAGTAAAGTAAGGACAAGCGTCAGTACTTCAAAGGACAAAGTGAAATCACAGCAAATTTAAATTCCTCCACATACAGGATGAAACTTACAAAGGCAGGCTTTGGGATGACCTTGGCTCTTCTGTTTTGAGAACAGATGACCATTTTCTCTCAACAGGGGAGTTCTTAGAGACTGGGGGAAAAAAAAGAACAAAATCTCAAAGATCAGTCTTCGCTGAATTGTTACCAAGACTATATCCCTTCCCTTCTCAGACACTGCACCTGGTTTTGTTCTTATATACACCTCGCCTTGGGCAAAAGTGAAACAGACCCAGATATCAAAATGTACACTGGGGTGAGGGGATGAATCTCTTAGCACACAGATCTATTTGCACAGCTGCAATCAATTAGGAAAAACCATCATAGTTCCGTACTTTTATTCAATGCTTAATCCTGGAGAAAGAAGACTGCATGGTTATTTTTCCTTTTTCATCATTCAGTGTTTTTGTTTTGTTTTTGTGTCTCATCATAATATTTAGACAGCATTTGTGTAAAGGAAGGCAATTATAATGAAATGAATAATCCAACAGATGGCTCTAAGGTACATTTACCAAAACCTTCACTTCAGAAATGCCTCATTTACCCAGAGGGCAGGCAGCAGAGGGCATGGGAAAGTCAGTTTCTATGGACTGGAAGTGCCTCCCGTGCATCAGCGAACATCCCTCTTCCAAAACCATAGTACGCAGAACATACCATAATAAAGTCATAAATAGCTCCAAGAAGCAGCTGGGATGCACAGTACACCGCCCAGGTGCTGGACCAACACTGCAGGTGCCTGTGTGAAAAGGACACTGCTGGCCAGCCAGGGGCAGGGACTGAGGGAGGAGGCTCTGGCCCCCAGAGAAAAATGAAAAGGGGGCATCAGTCAAGCCACATAAATAAGATCATAGCATAGTATTGCAAAATATCAAAGTCAATGCAAAAACACCCGAAGCCACAGAAAATATCAAGACTCTGATTTGATTTACTTTTGAGTATTAGTTAAATAAGCATTTAAGTAGTGAATAACTTTTAGAAAGCCACTATTGGAGAAAAATATAATAATGTTTACCTAAATCATAAAAACAACCTTACCTGCAAATCCAGAAGATGAAAGATAGAATAAATACCAAGGAAAAATAAATACAAGGCAAAAACCACACAGAATAAAACAATGATAAAAATGATTTTACAACTTTTTCATTTCTCCTTTAAAGAATGATATTACCTTCTAAGACACAACCTCTCAACTTGAAATGTGGGATTAAGGTAAAGAGTTAAAATGTACTCATTTCCTTTTATCTCAAACACTTTAAGAAATCTTTGCAGTCAAACTATGGAAAAAGGTCATTTGTAATAAACTTTGATGTCTCATCTGAATATTGTCCAGTCTTTAAAAATAATGACTGTGGAGACTGAGAAATTTTCAAAAACAATAGGATCATTTAAAGTGAAAAAACAGAAATATATTTCTAGCACAGTAGCAACTATGTACAAATTGCATATAAAAAAGCTGGAAATAAATACACTAAAGTCATGATTTTATTTGGAGAAATCAGAATCTTTCACCTTTATTTCTTTTTCCTCCTTTTCTTCATTTCTTCTTTCTTTTCCTGCTTACTTCTTTCCTCCCTTTCTTTTTCTTTTTGAGAAATGTATTGCATACTGTACTACCTGGGTTCCAGAAAGGAATAAATAATAGCTGGGAAAATTATTTCACTAAAGCTGTATCTCAGAAGTGTAGTAGGGTAAGGAGAGAAATAGGGAGTGATTACATAGGTTGGTCTAGCAATACTGGGAGCTATTACTATCCTATTTCAAAAGGAATAACAGGGTGTCCCCACATGCATTCTGGCCATAATCAGGACTCTTCTGCAGGCAACCAGCATGAGCCAGGAGAACCAGCCAGCCCAGTCTCTAAGTGCACATGGGATGCCATCAGGACTATCCTGCAGGTGGCCAGTGTGAGCTAGGAGAACTAGCCAGCCATGCCTTGGAGAAGCTGTGAGTGTCTGGAGAAGCCTGCCGCATACCACACAGCCTCCTGCGAAACCTGGGTTAGGAGAAATCCAGGTGTCTGACCCATTTCCTTACACTGTGGATGGGTAGCCAATGTGGGATGTGCCTGGGACCCCACAACTCGTTCATCCAGAGGAACCCAGGAAAATGTCAAGACAAAGGAGCAAAAGGCAATCTCTGGCCTCCAGCCCAAATAGGACAAGTCCAGGGGACATGGACCTGGAAGAAAGTGGAAGTCATACACCAGAAATTTCTGGGATGATGGCAAGTGAAGTAAAGAAACTACTTCATGAGGCTGTAAAGGAAATCAGATCAGAAATAATATCTCAGGTAAAAGAAGAAATGGCAAACATAATAAAAGGGTTGCTGAGTGTATCTAAAGAAGACATAGAAAAAAAGAGGAGCATAGAAATGAGGGAAAGCTTGAATGAACAATATAGAGAAGAATTGGAATGCATGAAACAAACTCAAAAGATATCCAGGAAATTAAAAACTCCATTGAAAACTGGCAAAACTGCTTGAAAGAAACTGAAGATAGACTTTCAGATCTTGAAGACAGGATGGCAGCAAATGATCACAAAAGGAAAGATCCCTTAAAAATAACAAGGAACCAGGAAATAATAATTTGATGCATACAAGATGATGCAAAGAAAAATAATTTAAGAATAATAGGTGACAATGAAAAAACAGGAGTCAACACAAATGACATAAAGAGATTATAGAAATAATTCCAGACTTTAATCTCAACACTCAAAATGCTGAGGTAGGAGGAACATTGTGAGTTTGAGGCCGACTTGGGCTACAATGCAAGTGCAAAGCTGGCCTGAGCTATGTAGTGTGACGCTGCCTCAAAACACTAGGGCGGGAGTTTGGCTCAGTGGCTTAAGTGCCTGCCCTGGCAGGCACAAAGTTGTGAGTTTGATCCCCGGTGCCAAAAAAAAAAAAAAAAAGTAATAGCAGAGAACTTCCCAAGCATGGGGAAAGGACATGACAAACAGATATGTGAGGCATATAGAATTCCAACTAGCCATAACCAAAATAAATCTACATCCAGACATATAATAATCAAGACCCCAAAAATTCAGCATAAGGACTGTCTTGGTTATTTTCTCACCTTGCTGAAACAAAAACACCTGACACCCAAAATTAGGGAAGGAAAGGTTTATTTAGATTACAGTTTTTGGAGGTTTCAGTCCATAATCAGCTAGTTCCAAGGCAGGGTGGCATGGCACTGGGGCAACACTTCAAGGCAGCAGCCAGAGCAAAAGCAACCAGAGCAAAAAAGGGAAAAAACAAGCCTCTTTTCCTCTCTTATATTGTACACAGACCACTCCTCCCCTGTGTAGCACTCACAAAAATCTCCTTGCCCTCCTTTGCACAGGATGAGGATATTTACAAAGTAAGAATCCTGGCTCCCTGCTGAATTTCTCAGTTAAACTTCTAAATTTTTTAAGTTGACACAGTGTATCAACCATAACAAGGACATAATATTAAAGACTGTTAGACAAAAGAAACATCACCTATAAAGGAAAACCCATCAGAATCACAACAGACTTCTCAACACAAACCATCAAGTCAAGCAGAGCTTGAGGTATTTTAGATCCTGAAAGAAAACAACTTCTAACCCAGATTGATGTACCCTGAAACACTATCTTTCAAAACTGATGGAGAAATGAGATACTTCCATGCCAAAGAACAACTGAAGGAATTCATGACCATCAAACCAACCCTGCAAAGACTACTGAGGGATATTCTAGAGAGAGATAAAACTAATCACAGTCTCAGGAATAGCAGCAGGGTGGGATCACCAAGCAGGGCAGACAATTGAGTGGAGGTAGCCAACAGCAGGAAAAAAGCATGGCAGAGATGAACCAGTGCATGTTGGGATAAAATGAAGGTAGATGGACTTAATTCACCAATAAAAAGAAACACAGGCGGAATGGATCAAGAAACAAGATCCATCAATATGTGATATACAAGAAACACCTTAACTTGAAAGGGAATTCATAGATTGAAAGTCAAAGGAGAGAAAACAGTGCTCCATGTGACAGGAACCAGAAAAAAGCAGGGGTAGCTTGCCCATCAACCACAGAATGGATAAGAAAGATACGGCATTTTTAAACAATGGACAGCTACTCAGCTATAAAGAAGGATAACCATGAGGCTTTTGTAGGTAAATGGATGCAACTTGTGATCATGCTCTTGGATGAAATGATTGAGACTCACATAGATGAAAGTCATGCTGTCTCCTAAGTATAAAAAAAATGAAGGAGTTAGTGGGATCCAAAATGTACGATAGATATTGTGAAAGTGAAACTGGAAGAAACATCTGAAAAGGGAAGGTGGCAGCCACTGTTAATTCCCATTATTTTGTTTTAAAGTCCTGCATCTTTTTCCATTATTTTGATTTGATTGGTTTTATTCCATTTTGCTTAGTTTGATTTTATTATATCTAATGGCATGGACAGCTATTTTGAAGATAATAACATATATTATGGTAACCATTGTTGATCGCCTATTATCTTGTTTTGAAGTCCTGTATCACTTTCACTGTTTTATTTTGATTGGTTCTATTCTGTTCTGTTTTATTTGATTTTATTAGATTTGATGGTATGGGCAGCTATTTTGATGATAACAAGAGGCATTATGGTAGCCGTTGCTGATTTCCTATTATCTTGCTTTGAAGTCCTGTATCACTTTCACTGTTTTGTTTTGACTGATTTTATTCTGTTTTACTTTGTTTGGATTTATTCTCTTAAAAATAAGAAAAAATTAAAAAAGGAATAACAGGAGTAAACAGCATGATCACGAGTATTGACCTATTCTAACTACTTCACAGTTTAACTCAGTAAGTATTCTCCACAGCCCTGTGAAATAGATATTGACATTAATCCCACTGGAAAAGTAAATCAGCAGGAGCAAAGATTAAGCAAAGTTACTCTAAGCTGTATGCCTGGCCAATGAATAATTGGGATTCAAACCCTAAAAATCCCAGTTCCTGAGTATGGGCTCCTATGTCCATCCTCAGGGAAAGTGTCCTGTTGCGGGGAGGGCTAGAATTAGAATTGAGCCTAAGATAGTGAAAGAGCAACCTAGAGAAGACCATTCAAAACCAAGGAAAGCACAGAGCAAAGGCCCTGAGGGAAAGCACCAAAGGAGCTTGGATGGCATTCACGGAAGTAGCCTTCAGGAAGATGTCTAGAAATAAGTCATGGATGGATTAGATGTGATTGTAATTGGATCATGAAATAATATAACAGAAATATCAGCAACCAAATAAACAGGAAACAAGTTGGAATGAATGACCTCTTAGGATCTAAGGTAGATATTTTATTCCCTGCTGAGAGCCCTCTTTCTTGGATGACCTGGAAAGTAAGCAGATGATGATGCGGTCAGGGGATGCATGTGTGCAGAGCTAATGCTGTTCTGTCACAAGTCTGAGCAGTGGTCTCTGCAGGAAGAGCAGGAGGGAACACTGGACTTGGAGCAGGGGTGGACTGGGGCAACAGTGGTTGGTGTCAGCAAAAGGATTCGTGTAGCAGGAAGCTGATGAAACAAAATGGTGGCAGTATCTTGCAAGGGCAGCTCTGAAATATCCCTGTCCACTTGCTCGTCAGCTGTGCTGCATTGGCCGAATCCACCCACACATTACTGCTGTGTCCTGAGCACCCAAAGTCACAGTAGCACCTGTGATATTCTTCGCTGTATTAAAACTGAGTGGAAAATGTAAAAATCTGCTCTACCTCTGGATGGGAAGATGGAAGAGTACAGGGAAATTATTTTAAAATTTTCTCAAAAATAAAAACTGTTTCAGGGGTGGTTAGAAATATGAAAGAAAATTAAAAAAAAATCCCAGGTAGGGAAATGCATGGAAGAAAAACACTGTGTTTGTGTTTTCATTTGGTCTTTTTTTTTTTTTTTCAAAGAAGAATGTTGTTTGGGAAATATTTTGAGTGAGAATTTATTTTTTGGCACTGAGTTGGCTGTGTTTGAGCTCCCCTCCCACGTCACCAAGACTCTTCAAACCCTGGCCAGGACGCTAAGTGTGGTTACCTGCGGACAGCCTGCTGCCAACCGGGGCTGGGCATGCGATCTGCATTCCTCCCCAGCTTCCCTGGCCGGTGCCATCCATCTTCTGTGACAAGCAGTGAGGGGATTCGGTTCTTGCCGAGCTAAGCCACTTCACTTCACTCCTGCCTCAGTTTCCTCTCATGGTAAATGAGTCTGTAGTGTCTCATGGAACACCCTTCCAAAGTGAAGGGCCGCCCACGTGTCGGGTAGGGGTGAAGTGTGCAGGGAGGTCCACACACAGGCATGTGAACAAGAGGCAGAATTCCAAGTTCTCATCAGTGAGGCACCTGGCACCCTCCACAAGCTGCTGGATTAGGGAAAGGTGGGAGAGGTGTCTTCACTTCCAGCTAAGGTAAATAGAAATGATAGATTCCTAGGAGAAAGCAAACACACACATATTTTGATTTTCTCTTCCAAGAAGAAACATACCAAACAAGATTAAGTGCCAGTGTGATTAGTCACATTTGAATAATTTAGTTTTCCTTAATGATTACATTTTTAATAAATATTTAGTAAATGCCTACTGTAATTCCAGGCACCACCTTAGTGCTGCACATGTAATAGTGAAAAACACCAACCCGATACATCTTTCCCTCAAAAACTCTTATATTTCAGGGGAAGGGGCATACGTGAATCAAATAAATCAATTAAACAGTCAATAGATAAATACAGATAGATGCTGTAAAGACAAGAGTCCTCTGACAAGCCTCTCAGGGTTCACTTAGTGAATGTAAATTTTTGGCTAAGATCTTAGGATTGATCAGAGCAGGCTGGGGGAAGAGTGACAGAAAGCACTGGGTAGAGGGGGCCACATGAAGGAAAATGAACTTCATGAGGAAAATGCTAACGTGACTGGAGCACGGTGAATGAGGGTACAAGACAGAGCTGGCTAGGGAGCAAGGAGCCAGATCGCAGGGCTCCTTTAGGGCACGTCAAGGTCTGTGGCTTTAATTTCAGTTGCAGTGGAAATTTACTGAGGAGCGTTGTGCAGAGGAAATGCATACTGGGCTCATAGGAAGCTGTGGGACCAGCACAGAGTTCATGCCACAGCCTGCAGAGACAGGCGGCTGAGACTGACTCCAGTGACCTCAACAGAAATGAGAAAAGTCAGCGGCTCCAAGGTATAGTCAGGAGTGAAATTCGAAGAACTCGGTGCCTCTCCGGATATAGAGGGCAAAGGCCGCCGCAGTAGCAGGACAAGCTCCGGAGTTCTTGTTTGCACAACTGGGTAGGGAGACGCTGCCCCGAGCCTGGGAGGCAGCTCTGAGGCGCTCAGAGCCTGACACACGGCAAAGGCTGCAAGCGCAAGGCAGGTGTTTAAAAGCTGTGCTTGAGGAAGGCACAAAATATTACGGAAGCCAAAAGGAAGGAGGCTATAAATCTGTCACGGGTTAAAGAGAGGAAGTCACAGAAGGGGTGGCACTGAAGCTGGCACCTGTAGAGTCATGAACAGTTTAGAAATGAAAGGAGGTCTTCTAGGGAAAGGGGACAAAATTTAAAACATATATGTAAATAATAATACCAATCCAACAGAATTTTGGAGAAGATTAAACAGGATAATTTCTGTGGAAGGACCTCAAACTGTGTCTTGGAATTCACCATCATCGCCAGCCTCTCTGACAGCCAGGCCGGTGCCTGTCCAGCTCGCTCTGCCCCAGCCCAAAAGAGTGAAACTGGAACTGGCTCTCCGGCCGCTTCCTCTTACACCTGAGACCCGCACACGAAACAAGAGATGCTCGTCCACTAGCGACTGAGGTCTGTAACGAGGGAATGCACTTAGAAGGCCGGCCGTTTCCATGCTTTCGTTTTTCACTGCACACCTCTGCACTGTGAAGTTCACCCTGAAAACCCCCACCCTCTCCACCCACCTCTGTACCTCACTCAGCAGCCAGCACGGGGCCCAGCACACCCAGGTGCCCCTGGCAGCCCACCGCGAGTCGCACCTTGGGCCAGCGTTTGTGGGGCCTTCTACTTCTCAGAAGCTATGTTAGACCTGGAGTCACAGAGATTATTAAAGCGAAGTTTCTGTCCTCAAAAAAGACATAGGCATAAATCTAAAGGCACAGAAATGCATGCATGCTTCTGTACCTACCGTGTCATAAATGTGTCCAAGTAAATATATATAGTTGTCCTCCCCCAATTCAGAAGTTAACAGATTACAGGCAAACCAAAATATTTTTTCAATCCATAAGCATTTGCAGGCTTGAAATCTCCAAAGCAGGAACTTGCAGGTAGGAAAGCAGACTGAAGCGCAGTCAGTGGAATTCCTTAAAGTTGACCATAAATATCTACCAAACCTTTCCCCGGGCCTGTGCCTAGTCATAAATCCCCGTTTCTTTTCAAGAACTTTTACATTTGATCAGCGACGCAGGGTGATGTTTAAACCAGGCCATTTGGAATATTCAATTTTCATACATAGTTTTAAGATTTTAATTTCCACTCTGCAAGGCAGCTTGGATTTTCCCTGTCCTGAAATAAATCAGGTTTTCCAAGACATGAAAGCAGGCTCCAAGCACAGAAGGGCTTTTTGAACGTTCAGCCTGGTTGCATGGCTCAGTCAAGCCATGCTTTCAAACAGCTTTCCTCTCACCTCATCTCAGTCCCCAGGGCCTGGCTGGAAAACTGGCAGCTAATGTGGTGAGAGAAAAATGCCCCATACTCCAGATCAATCTGTCGAAAAGAGGCAGGAGCCATTCATCAAAGAAAAGAGGGACAAACTCAGAGATCCTGGGAAACCCTTGCACCACCGGTGTGACATTAACTGAACCCTCTATTCAATGTCCTTCTCCTCTCCCTGTCCTGCTAGTTGACACAGAGGGAGAGTTGGCTCTTAGCAGTAGAACAGAGGATACATGCAGAACACTGATAATGCACCACAGGCCCAGGGCGTGTGGGAGCAGGAAGGGTTTTGGGAGTTCCTGTGGCCAGCTGCTTGATGAGACGGAGGTTTGGGGGAGCAGAAACAGCCCTGGATTTGGGTTCAGACTGCAACAGGTATCTGTGTTCTCCAGCCTTAAGGAAATCACTTCAACCCAGCTGGAAATTATTTTCCTCAAATGACAAAATGGGAAAAAGTTTATCCATAAGGAATTTCATGGGCATATGATAAGGAAGTTCATAATGGGAAGTCCAGTGAACATAGACAAGGGTGAGTGGTTATTATTGTAAAGAACCTGATAAATCCCACCAAATTTAATCAGTAATCAAATGGGTACTCTTACTGAACCATCACCTTAGTGACTCTGGAAGCACCAATGTGTTCCTCTCATTACACAAAGCATAGAGCACTATTCCCCTGGACTGGGGGCTCCTGTGGGGTGAGCAGGTCTCTCGCAGGCCAGTAACTGTCTCCCACAAGTTCAATGAATTGATGATCAAAAGTCCATTGTATTTGTTCTCATACATTTTACTCTAGTGGTATTTGAGTGTAATTATAAAATTTAATTATTGTGTAAGCTAATGAAATGTTTCTAGGAAGATATGTATTATTTAGATGAAAATATAGCTGCTATAACTGTATTGATACAACTATATCATGTCAATTTGATAAAACCTTTTTTTGTCAAATTAGTACAAGCAAGACCGCTATAAAAGATTGGAGGAAAATCATAAAATTTCAAGAGACTTACACATTCAAATGTTTTCCAAGTGTCTCTTTTGTCTTACTTCATTTTTTAAAAAATTGAAAATGGTAGAGTAATGAGTAAAGTCATTCAAAAGAAGGCGTTTAGTCTTAAAAATGAAAAACGAGAAGGAAATCTTGCATTGTGTGACAACAAGAATAACCCTTGAGGACACTGACACAGGCTAGACCCAAGAGGACAGATACTGCATCATTCCCCTGAGCTACATCTAAAGTGGTCAGAGGAAAGATACAGCGAGGGAAGCGGTGCTTACCAGGGGCTGGGGGGTGAGAACTGGGGTCGTGTCAGTCAATAAACATAAAGGCTCGATCATGCAAGATAAAAAATCTCCAACACTTGTTGTACAACATTGTTCTTATAATTAATAATACTGATTGTACATTTAAAAATTTGTTGATTCCAGATTTTGTGCCAAGTGTTCTTACTACAATAAAATAAAATTTGAAAAGTAAAAAAATGACAGAGTCAATTGTCAATTAAGTACTCAAGTCAGTGAGTCTGTAGACAAAGCAAAGGCTTTAGCAGTACACTAAAAGATGTGCATATTAATTTTGCATTATTATGATCACCTCCTAACTAAACTTAATCACTCACCAAACTCCAGTCTTCATGGACTTGTAAATAATTATTGGCTGGTGTTTATATACCTGGTGACCAGTTGATCTATAGAAGTCCTGCACATAAATCACATTTAAAGCAAATTCATTGCCAATGAGAAACTAAGAATCTAGTTAGGTGCTAATAAAATGTGAAATGCTTATGGATCAATTACCAACATACAGTGTGACTTATAATTTCCTCTAAGTGTAGTGATACCAAAAGGAAGACTAGATTTTTCACAGTAGTTAATGAAACGTAACTACCTGTTTTTTTTAGCTCATCACCTGTTTTAGGAACAATGCTTGCTTATCATCAACGTACCTTTAGTGTTCAGTGTAGAGCAGATTTTCAGCTGATACAAAAGGTCTCAAAGTAATGATACACATGCAGAACTTTAGATGTAGAATTAAATAAGCAAGGAAACCAACAGAGACTGAGCAATGATCTTGAGGGAGGAATTATTTTGTTCTCATAAACATTTCTTGAACACCTTCGGAGACATCTTAATTTCTCTTCCTGTGAAGTTTTTTTTTTTCTAAATTAGTTGCCATCATTTTTGGATCAGTACATTTCATATACAAATGAGCAGTTTCTCCTAAAATACCATAAGGTGACGCATTCCCGGTGACAGCAAAGGACAGGCACGTTCCCATGTAGCAGGTAAACAGCAACGAAGAAGTGGCAGTGGGAAAGAAAAGAAATGCCTCCAGCCCAGGGGAAATCACGTAAATCAGTGGAGAATCACATGATTACAGCCCAGAATACCAACAGAACCGTGAGTGAGATGGGATAATTAGGAAGAAAGGAAAGAGCGAAGGAGAATGGGAGGGAGGGAGGGAGAGAGGGAGGGAGAAAGCATCTAAGTGGCTGTACTGCCAAGCCTGTTTATATAATTTGGCCGGAGAGGATATTGTGAGGTAAGTTTTGGACATCCCGAGCTTGGAGGTAGTGGAACTTCCCAGGGATGGTGATGAATGGGCAGCTGACGAGGAAACAGGAGGCTCATCTCTTCTACCAGCTTTAGTAGTAGAGTACAGGGAGAAGCAATTGGACGAAAACATCTCCTCAATGTTTAACATGCATCCCATGCCTGCTGCCATCGAAACATTTCCCCAGGTAAACAGTCTCACAGTCTCCACCGCTGCTGCAAGGGGTAGCAGTGCAATGACAGCAGAGAGCAGCAATCCGGAGAACGGAGCTGCTACACCACGTTATATTACCACACTCTCATGACATAGGCATTTTGTTATAGTTTGCTGACTTCAGATAAAAAAGCTAAAACTGAGAGAAATTAAGTGACTTTCCCAAGATTATACACCAGTAAGTGACAACACTGGATGTCCCATGTAGGTCTGAGTCTATAGTTTAAATGCTGATTCATTACAATTTTCCCAGACTCTCTGCCAAGCACCATAGATGGCATTAAGTGAGTCCAAAAATTAAACTAAGATAGATAGAGTCACAGGGTTCACAGCATATTGGGAAAAGAGGCTTGGTCACAAATAGTGCAGCTGACACTCAGGATGATGGCAGAGAAGCGTGAGAGCCGGGGGCCGTGAAAGGTCACGGTCAGGGGCGGCTGGATTGCGCATGGAGGTCTTACCAAGGTAGCTCATTCTAGAGAGAAGAATACAAACTTGCCAGACAGGGATGAGAGACAAACAAAAGCAATGTGGAGACAAAAAGCAATATAGAAATATGTAAGTTCAAACCCTCCTGAGGGAAGCAAGTTGTCATGGGTGGCTGGGATCCATAATGGTAGGAGAGGCTGGAAGAAGATGAGAAGGTTGGAGTGGACGGACCTAGACTGTGAAGTGTTGAACAGTCAGGCGAAGCTCTGCAGGAGTGTACGAGGCTGGTGTTTCTAGTGAGCCTGGTCATGCAAAAGGCCGGTGGGTAACAGGGAGAAACTGAAAGAGAATAGCAGGCGCAGACCTGAGTCAGACACACACCCTCTGGCAGCAAGCGGACGTCGGAGAGTACAGGAGCTGGACGCCTTCCGACAGGGTCCTGAGAAACTGGCGACAGCCTGGGTGAGCGAGGCTGCGCACCCGATCCTAGGAGTGGGAGGCAAAGCGGTAGATCAAAGAGAAACTTCAGAATTCTAAGATTGACAGGCGCGGAGAACATACCACTCCAAAGGGCACACACTGTCTAGCGCTGTGTGATCATTTTAAATCTAGTGGAATAACCTGCACTAATTCAATTCATTTTGCCTTTGATGAATAAATTGTTGCGTTGAACTGAAAGGAAATTTGCATTTATATGTGTGATCTACCCCTTTCCATGAAGGGTTTGGGGTGTCTGGAAAATCATGAAACGGAATGCAGCGTCTGATGACAAGGACCTTACTAAATCACTTGCTCCTGTCAGATGAGACAAATTCAGGTTGAAGATATCAAGAAACATCCTGTGCATCAGCTCCAGCACTGGAGTGGCTGTCCCTTCCTTTCTCTGGAGAAACAAACGCGAGAAAAGGTCCAGTTCTTTTTACTGCTAAACAGAGCCTCTGGAGGAGGAGGAAGTATTAAGCCGGCAATGGGCGTCAAGCGGAACCTGCACAGCCTTTCCTGGAGATGCTAAAGGTTATAGAAGAAGAAGTGTAAATAAATCCAAACTTTGAATAAAGCAGCATCTTAAACTTAAAAAAAATAAACTCTAAGGAATTTGAACCTCTCAAAAAATTGTTTTGGTGTATTTGTGCACAAAGGATTTCTTTTATTTGTTTAATTTCATTGAACTCTTTGATAACAACTTGCAAAAGGGACTGGGAAAGAATTCACTTTACTGATGAGCAAACTGAAATTCAGAAGTTAAAACATCAATTTTGCTAATTTTCATTTCATGGAAAATTAGAGTTTCATAAAAATAACAGGAGCTTACTTTTCGAGTAGTTACTGTGTGTCAGAGATTATGCATGCGCTGTGCACCGTGAGCTTTAGCACATTTGATTCTGCAACCGCCCCATGCCAGGAGCAGTACCACTGTGCCCATTTTACAGGTGAGGAAGCTGAGCCTAGATGGGGTGATTGCGCCAACATTACACAGAAAATTAACGGTGGATGTGTGATGCAAACTGGGCGTTTGATGTCAAATTTAGCTCTTTACTAGATAAGCATCTGTTTGAATCCTGGGACTGCTAATTACAATCTGTGCTGGGACTAATTATTACATTTTTGGAATTAATGTTATATAATGTAATATATAATATAATATAATGGTAGATTCCTAGTTCAGAATCTTACTCTTAGTAAGCCATCAATGAACATTAGTTTTACTTTCAGTTGAGACCATTGTCAATTGCAGTTTTATGACAGAATAAGCATTTTAGTTAATCTAACACCATAAAATGATAACTCACGTGTTAGCAGTAGAAAATAAAAAACAGGGACTGTCTTTTAAGTTCATCTCAGGGTCATTGCTACTGTTAAAGTTTCTACTGACATTCACAAGATAGAATTAAAATTTTCTTTTGAGAAGAAATAAAAAACTACACATATCCTTAAAAGTAACAAAAAACCCTTTTTGCTATGGAATTTTCAAGTGACCTAAGCATATTAAATCTGAGTCCTTGATAATACTGTAATTTTAATAAGTAAAATTTTGCTAATCAAAGACTGGTCCTACAAAATTATCCTCCGAACTCTACAGACTTTAGGATTTTGAAAATGATTCACTTCTGTTTGAAACTGTGCCATATTTGAAAGACAGAGCTCTAAAATAGAGATTTTCAACTGTTTCAGGTAAAAATGTTCCTTTTTAAACATAAAAGAATTTACAAACCTACTGTCATACATAGAAAAAATGCTGTTTGTGTTGATTTTAAAAATTTAGTTACTAAAAAATGTTGTGTATTTTTTAATATACAAATTAATTTATAATGTTAAGCCAAAGAATATCTAAATATGTTTAGGAAAGAAATGACAATACTTGGAGGAATTAGATTTTTTTATTATACCAACCCTTGTGCTCATAACAGGCTTAAGAATTTCTTCAAAAACTTACAATATCCCTCAATGATCCATTGGGTGGGGGCCAATAATATAATTATAATTGGGAGAGATATTTAAGGTCACATAAAACATCCCAGTACCTAATGGTCATGTCCCCAGCTTCACATTTCGAACGACACCCGTTTGAGCTCAGCCAGAGACCCGGCAGCCGTGGGCGGTGGACCAGGTGTGGCCGGAGGGACCAGGTGTGCAGCGTCCCTCCCCAGCTCACCTCTCCTGCGGCGGAGGGCTCATTCTGCATTGCAGATCCTCCAGAAGATCTTCGATCTGCTTAAATCTCGTGTCCTCTGTATCAGTCAGTGTCTCATTAGAAAAATCAGAAGACACTAGTCATTTCAAATAGAGGTGGGAAGGATTTTACAGGGGCGCCTAGTTCCAAAGCAACTGAAGGCAGAGGAAGACAGAGGGGATGGTAACAGCCGGGGATGAGTCATTCCAGCAAGCTGCTACCTCCCATGGGGCTGCAGGCAGGAAAGACGTGCACACGGGGTAGTAGAGCCCAGAAGCTCCTGCTGCCATCAATAACAGTTCCACTGCTCAGTGGGGACAGCAGCTATTTCTCCTGGGGCTGCAGCCTCAACCACCTAACTCACCAACACCACTGAAGCCTGGCTGTGCTGGCTGTGACCAGACATCACCCTCCAAGCCTAATGCTGCTGCTAGGTCTCCTGAAGGAGGCTAGAGTGGACAGTCACCTTTCCTGACAAAGTCAACAGCAAAAGCAGAAAGAGAGGAGCAATGACCTTCCCGTCTACATGTTTCTCTTCCCTCATCCTATCTTTGCTTTGCAACCTGTTTCTCTGATCTTCTACTGGTTAAATAAAAATGCAAGCCAGAATCAAGGAAGTTTGAAAATGGTGCTTTGCAGAAGTCTAGCTCTCTATGATACAGACCAGATCATGGAAAACTTGAAAGGGAACTGGAGTCAAACAGCCAGAGACCACCTTAGTGCAACCTTTTTGTTACTCAGATTCCTTCTCACCTTCTTGGCCATATTTAATTTCGATTGATAATGGGATCATGATGAACCTCTTCCCAGGACAAAGACACGAGACCCCATCGCCCCCATATCCAGGAATCACAATCCAACTGGCTGTTCTGTAACCCAGAAACTAAACAAATAGACAAATACCATTATCTTTCAACTTCATATAAGATATCAGAAGTAAAAGAAACAGAGAGGCAAAAGAATTTGTCAATATTAACACACACACACATATATGTATCATTTATTCCATAGTTGATAACTGTCTATATTCCCTTCTGCTGGGCCTGCACTCTGGTGAAGAGACCCAAAGCTCACGCACTGCTATTTCCCAGCACGGTTAACCCTCCTAAACCTTGGTGCTACTCGATAACAGAATCATCCAACTAGTCCTAGAAAATAGGGAGAATTTGGATATTATCCTTGCTTTAAATATATTGACTTGAGCAATAACTCTCCATCTTTGGCACTCAATGAATATATAGTTTTATTAAACATGTTAGTAATATCAGGTTATTTGCCTTTTCGGCATTGATATGTTTTTACTATTTACATCTGAATGTGCAGATATTCTTATTCATACACTGGTCACTCTAGTTAATTTTTAATCTGCCATCTTGTTAGTTTTTCATTTGTCCTACTTTCTTTTTTTTCAGTTTTTAATTTTTCTTTAAAATTTTATATTAGTAAATGCTTGCTTGTGATACATAATGAATACACCTATTGTGGAAAGTTTGTTATATATGGCATAGCACATCTTAATCCTTTTTACTTTTTAATGACATTAAAGATGCACCAATGTCTTCTGTTTTGTATTTTTCTGATAACTCAGTAGTCATTCTTATTTTCTTATGTCTCTTTCTCTAGCTACTTTTAAGGTTTTCTCCTCATTGTTGATTTTTTAAATTTAGTCATTGTTGGCTTTGGTACATTTCCTATTTATTTATTTAATAAGATCCTTGGGAAATGTTTGGCAATTATTTCTTAATTTTTCTATCATGTTCTTTTCTTCTGAGTGCTGCATAGACACTAGGCTATTTTATAGTTTTTCAAGGTCATTGAGGATCTGGGTATTTTTTTTTTTTATGTCTTTTTTCCTGTGTGTGTTTTGACTTTGTTACAAGTTTGTTGTTTTTTTGTTGTGTTAAGTTCATTCAGTGAATACTTCATTTTAGATATTACTTTTTTCATTTCTAGAACTTTCATTTGTTTCTCTTTATACCTTTTATCTCTTGGTTCATTATGTTTGCATTATTCTTTGAATCCTTGAACAGACTTCCAATATCAGTTTTAGAGTGTATCTCTGTTAGGTCCATCATCCCTGTGACATTTGGGTTTACTTGTGCTGATTGATTTTTATTACAGTTATGTGTGACATTTTCTGCTTCTTTGTTTATCTAGTAATTTTTATTGGATGCTGCATATTGTAAGGTTTACATTATTGACTATCTGAATTTTGCTGTCTTTCTTTAAAGAGAATGACAATTTGTTTCATCAGAAATTCAAGTTCCTTGTGAAATCATCTTGAAGCTTTCAAGACTTGT
Organism: Dasyprocta punctata; assembly: GCA_004363535.1. Classification (NCBI taxonomy): domain Eukaryota; kingdom Metazoa; phylum Chordata; class Mammalia; order Rodentia; family Dasyproctidae; genus Dasyprocta; species Dasyprocta punctata. The sequence continues at coordinate 22,190 of RJWM01000306.1, forward strand.
TTTTAAATTTCTTTAGGTAAGTATAGAGCAATACTGTGCGTGGATCTTCTCGAATCTCTACAGAATGCTCTTGATCAAGGGTACCCGACTGCTGGGCCACTGATGCATACAGGACCATGGCCTTCTAGGGACCAGGTGCACAGGCAGAGGTGAACGGCAGGCCAGTGAACCAAGCTTCGTACATAATTACAGCCTCCCCCACAGCATGCTTTCCTGTGTGACTCCACCTTCTCTCAGATCAGCAGTGGTATCAGATTCTCACGGGAACATGAACCCTACTGTGCACTACACAAACAAGGGATCCAGGTTGCCTGTTCCTTTGAATATCCCAAAATGCTCCCACTAACCCACCTCCACCACCACGGTCACCCTTCTCCATGGAAAACTGTCTTCCACAAAACCAGTCTAATGCCAAAAATTTTGGGGACCACTGCCCTGAATGTTCAACAAGATCTCCGCAGTCTGACAGGTCAGAACTCGTAGCCCTCTTTTGGCTCTAGGAATTCTTTGGTTTGAACCTCCCTGGCAGTTATTCTTTACCTGATATCTGTTCCTTGCTTGTGCTCAGAGGGTCCCATCTTACACACCATAGGATAGTGTTCAGTTAAGAGCTACAGGAGACCCATATGATTATTTCTGGATCTCTTTGTGGGTTTACTTTCCTCCTCCCTGGGACTCGCCACTGCGGTTCACAGCATTTGGACTCTCTGAACTCTTATCTCTGCTTATTCAACTTGTTAAGATTGGTATGCTCTGCTTGGGTTCACTTTCCCTGTGTCACATTCCAGAAAGTTCCTCTAGACTGAAAGCTGTTGTATGACAGAAGTCATCACATTTGTTGGCCTTCTTTCATGGAGTATAGTTCCATCTCATACTGGGAATGAGAATAGATGTATCAGGTTTATTATATGGTATTATAAATATTTATATATATATAAATCAATCGTTCTGATCAATTATAGTTAGTGAGTAACTCCATTGCCTGGAATCAATTACAAATATTTTTTGTTACTAGTTACCAATTATAAATACTTGTATATTTTACTGTAGAACAAAGCATATGGAAGATTCCACACATTCATTTGCACATTAATTTGACAAAGAGCTGTTAAAAGACAAACAGGCTGATGGCACTGTGCCTTAAGATAAAGCAAAATGGTAGACTTAGGTCTCGGTTCTTCACTTACCTACTTTGCAATAAGTTACTTCACTTGGTGCTGAGTCTCAGTTTCCTCACCAGGATAATAATATGCTGACCTTACAGGATCATTGTCAGGATTAAATATATTGTCTGTAAAACAACTAGCCAACTCCTGGCACTTAGCCTGAGCCTGATTGATTACAATGATTATTTTTATCAAATGTGCCCCTGGAAAAAATTGAAGGGACAATAAATCAGTAAACCATGATGAAAAATGTCTCCAGTGGAGTCCACTAATAACCCTATGTCTGGCAGAAGGGGATAAATTGGGATATATCCAAGAGAAAAAAAGAACAATGAAAATTGAGAGCTTAAAGAAATAAACTTTTCTCCCCTGGTTAAGGAAGGGAAAGTCCACAGTATGCAGTACGGGAATTACTGAATAAATACTGCACAGGCACACTCCAGCACTGAAAGGGAGACCAGCAACTACCAACTGAGGACTTGATTTCTTTAAAAACAGAAGCTGGGGCAGCAGGGACAATGGGACCAGTCTGCGTGAGGAGAGTCACCACGGAATAGATGAAGTTTGCTGGAAAGCGACCACTGTTAGTCTCCATAAATCTGGTGGAGACTGCATGACGTGAAGAAGATTTTGCCAATTCTGTGGGTCAAATGTAAAATAAAAGTGTTTCAAATTAATTAAACTCTGTAGCAAGAACTCTGAGTGTATGTCTTCTTTTTCAGAAATACTCAAGAGATCTGCACGAAGAAAAGAATATGGGTGGAGAAAGAACAGTAAATCCTAACTCATAAATAATTCATACTACTAAGTAAGAGGGTTTGAAATGAAGGAATGAATGGTGGGGGTGTCAGACTTTAAATCAGGGCATTTCCCAACTCTCACCAAAATTTGGTGCTTTCCATTCTAATACTATTTTTTAAAGTAGCCTCAACAGTAACATGTTTAAGTGAATTGACTCTGTGTTAATTTCCTTCTTTTCAGATTCATGCCTTTCACAGAAGGAATCCTTGAATTCAGTCAATGACTTATTTTCCTTTACAATATTGTATAAAATATATACTGAATCCATTAATGAGGCCCAGAGTTAATGCTCAATAAATATTTTAAGCATAAAAGTTTCAGTGAACCAATTACTGGAAAGAAATGAACACTTCTGACACGATTAGCAAGAAAAACCAATGAAAACGATGAATTATTTTCACAGCTGACCACTGACCAATTAGAACTGCAATGCTTATTAAAATTAAGGCACTTTTTTTTTCTTTCTTTTCTTTTTTTTTTTTTTTTTTTTTTTGTGGCAACAGGGATGGAACTCACAGCCTCATGCCTGTCAGGCAGGCGCTTAAACCACTGAGCCAAACTCCCAGCCCTAGCTCTTTGAGGCAGGGTCACACTATGTAGTTCAGGCCAGCTTTGCACTCACATTGTAGCCCAAGTCGGCCTCGAACTCACAATGCTCCACCTACCTTAGCCTCCTGAGTGCTGGGATTACAGGCGTGAGCCACCACGCCTGGCTCCAGGGCACATTTTTGGATAAAGCTTTGAAACAAACCCTCTCTCTCCCTCTGCCCAATTTATACACAGAAAATACAAACAGTTATAGTTACTTTGAGAAGAATTCTCAGAGGCACCAAAAGCAGGAATAAGCCAGGGCAATTTGTGGGATGAGAATTTAATGAAATTTGGAAAATTTTATATAATTCTCATTTTGGTTGGTTTTGACTTTATTATATTAACATTCTTTAGAACAAATGACAAGGGAAACAAATAGATCAGAAAAAGTTCTTTATAAATAACGGTCTCTAAGGGAAACTTACTTGTGTGACTGCTTTTCCATTTTTTTCAGAAAATTAAACAAATTTCCTTAGTGGCATTTCTCACTATTTCTTAAAATGGACTCATCGAGAGAATCCGTTATTAAATAGGATTGCATATTGTTTTCTATGTGACTAATTTAAGAACAATGATATATGAAATACTAAAAGTGACAGTGATAATTGAATTGGTTTTAAAGCTATAAAACTCAGAGCCAAAATCTCTGTCATGTAGCCTGTTCTGAATTTGCATCCATTGTCCTTGCTTCATGGCATTTAACCACAACAAGATGGCTCTTTTGATACCAAGGGTTTTATTACTCTTTGAGCAGATTTTTAATCCCCAGGGCCACTCAGTTTAAATTCTAAATTTCTGTCGATTGCACTTTGGGAGATGAGGTACCCTACAGAGACATCCTCTGATATGTCTGCCACCACACACTTATTACCTTGGGAACGGTGTCTTTCATCAGACCTTCAGTATCGCCCACTTTCCCTCTTGTGTACCTTAGTCTTTCTGCAATCAGTTTTATTTTTGTCTGGAGTCAGTAGGCTCCCTGGAATGCCTGTATTATCAGGTTATGAGAAACGATTTAAAATCCTCTTTATGTGTGTACTTCTTAGCTGGAAATTGAACTTTAAAATTTTGCATTTTCCATGTTAGACAAAAATAAATGAGTTGTTTAAAGGTGGTATTTATAATGAATGCATACTATTAAATGCAAAATAGTACGAACTTGAACAAATGTATACATCTGTGTAGTTGATACGCCTATGAAAATATGGAGCCTATCAAGTTCTCTCACACCCTGAAAGAGGTATCCCCTACATCAGGGGCGGCCAGTTTAAAATATATTTTCGATCACAGACTAGTCTTAGCCTATTTTAAGACCTCCTATACATTGAATGATACAGAATACACCATTTTTACCCACCTTTTTGCAGCTCAGCATGGTGGTTAGGTTTAGCACAGTGTTTCGGAAATTCATCCATGAAATTCGTTCAGTGTCGAACAGTACTAAACTGTAGGAAAATACGACAGTATGTTTCTTTTCACTCGTTGCCGGACAACAAGTGTTGTTTCCAGTTTAGCACTGCCATAGGTATTCTCATGGAGGATTTCTGTCATTTCTCTTGGAATGGACTTAAAAACGGTCACGAGGAAAGTGTGTCTGAGCTGTGTAGCACATTGCCAAGCCTTTCGACAGTGGCTTAGTGGATGCTGTAGCGGGCTGTCTGGATTTCCCCCTTCCAGGGCTAACACGCCATTCCCTCATCGGCTCGAAGTCTTGGCAACCAGCGGCTCTCAGTGAAAGCCTGCTGTAATCTGTGGTGCTTGCTCTCAGGTGAGCAGAGGTACCTGACACAGGAGAACACTCAGGACCCTCAGGAACCCTCGGGGCGAGGCAAATGAGGGGCTTCAGATGCAAATCCCAGGAGGCACTCGGTCTGAGGTTTGAGCGAGTATTTTCACTTCTCTCTGTGGCCAATACAAACTCACAATTTCAGAATCTCTCTTCCTTACAACCCTTAATAACGTCCTATTATCAGAAGAAAGGTTGCAAATTTCAGCTGTTGCCATGAATAATAACATTCCCACTCTGTAGAACACAAAAAAATTAACAAAAGCAATTTCATGTGAACAGCCCTGGTTACCCTTGTGTGAAGCTTGGCAGGTAGAAAGAGACTTAATAGGTAATGAAGACATTAAGTGACACTCCCAATAATAAAATGCGAATTTAAATCCAAGCCCTAAAGTGTCACAAGTACCAAGCTCAGTCATAACTACCTTCCTGATATGCTAGAAGGTCCTTGCTGACAATATGTTTTTTTTTGAAAAGGTGAGTGAATGGAAAATACACGGCCATGATGTTATAATTTTCTTTCTGCCAAGATACAAGCCAGTGACGGAGCTCATTGGCTTTACTTTCACAAAGTATCGCTGGAAGCTGGGGATTCTGTAACACTTGAAAATTACTTTTCCCATTATATGTGATTCTGTTTCCTTACTTGGCACTAAACCATTAATCAGTAGATCTAGGGCAGACGCCTGTACTTTAAATAAATGGACTAAGTCATTTTAGGGAAATCATATAACTTCTCTGGATTTCATTTTCCCCATCTGCAAAACTTGTTTTCAAAAGTTGTGATTTCAGAGATTGTGTGCGTATGTGTATAAATGGGGGGAAAAAATCCACTGTACTATTTTTCATTGTTAATCTTTCATGTCATGAAAGAACGGAACAAAAGACAATTCTTTTAAAGTAAGTATATTCAGCTAATGAAATCAATGAAATTCCATCATAGCCCAGCCTGGCCTGAGGACTGGCCACTGGGAGCCACAGTTCTGGTGATCCCTAAGGTTTTTAATGTGTGAGACCATGAGTCTTTTCAAGGCAATACAAGAGTGTTTGCAAAAAGCATTATACCTTGGCAATAGCAGGTTTAAATGCTTCTGATTTTCCGGGGGAACTGCGTTAAGTGGCTTGCCGTGGGAGCAGGATACCAGAGAAGAGGCCTGACCTAGCAAGGCTGCAGACCTGTTTGATCACGTTTGTTTTGTTTGAGAACCATCCAAACGGAGCCGCAGCTGAGGTTTTAAGAGTCACACATATGACACATACCCCATAGCACTGCCTGCCCAGCAAGGCCAGATGTGTCTGCCACAGGTAATTCTCCTTGCATTTGATGGTTACCAGAGAAAGCAGATCTTTTGTTCCAAATGGTCAGCTTCAGTGGCAGAAAACCTGAAAAGATTCTGATGAAAGTGAAAAAATAACAGCTAGCAATTATCAAACTCTATTTGGCAGCAAAATCAGTTTAAATTTACCTTTCGTGCTCATACTTTCTCTAATCTACAATGGTAAGATTATGCTATAAGGGGTTGCAGGAATAGGTAAGACTTAGCTCTGTGCTTCAGATGTGTGAACAACACGTTTATATGATTTTCTCATTTAATTCTCATAGCAATCCACTAACACATATATGTAGTCTTCCCGTCCAATGTATGGAGACACTGGGGCCAAGATAGGGGTGTCATTCGCACACCAGCACATAGCTAGGGGCAGCAGCAAGTTGATTGTTTGCTTCTATTCCCATCATACTAGATTAAAATTTGCATCCAATTTTGCTTAATCCTAGTGCTCAGTATATGAAAGATAGTGACTTTTTTGAGTGGCTAAAGAAATGAGCAAATAAGAAACCAGAATGTCAGATTAATTCTTGTTTTCAGGCCTCTTTGGCTAGTCTGCAAGAACTTCCTGAGTGCTTCTGGAACTGCAGATCATTCCAGAGATGTCAGTGGTCATGATCTACTTCCTATTTTTATTTATTCAACACATATTCGCTGAACAACTAGCAGCACACATGGCATGGAGCTTAATACTATAGAGGGTTTACAGAGGTATAGATTCAATCCGTGTATGGAAAGCATGGTCCTAGTGGATAGAAAATCCTAATTTCCCTATCCCCTCCTTGCTTCTTTCTCCCACCTCATCTGCTGCCTGCTTCCCACATCAATGAGGCTGGGAAACACCAGCATTAGCCTACAGAGGCAAGGCTCAGGTTTCCTGTTACTCATCCCAGATTTCTGTAAGGAGCAACTGTGAAATAATTTAAAGGTACACCAACTTTTCCATCATGACCATGTTCCTGGTAAACTAAATATGTCTTTTAAAGCAAGTACTTTATGATACTGACTTCCAGTAAAATTGGAGAATTTTCACTTTAGTTTTCATCTTTAGTTAGTAATACTTCCAACCCCAAATCTTAAATTAATAGTTCCCTGAACATACTCACCAAGGGAGTCTTAAAAACATATAATGCAATTTCCTGACTTCACTCAAGAACCACTAAAACTGAGTATCTCAGTTTCATTTTCAAATGGCTTTTCCAAAAAAAAAAAAAGAACATCAGGAGCAAATATAGAGTTTTGCTAAATAGGAAGCAAAGAAATGAGGGAGTAGATAGAGGAAGATGAGGGACAAAGAAAGGATTATTTTTGAAGATGAAATATCTAACACTATGCTTATGTCTTAATGGTATAGGAGAGAGAGAGAGAGAGAGAGAGAGAGAGAGAGAGAGAATAAAATAGAAGGTAATGCAGTGATTAAGGATGAATCCCTCGGTGGGTATATGAAGATGGATCCAGCACAAAAGAGGTATTTGTGGATAAAACAGTGGATGTCCATCTACGTTAGAGGAAGAGAAGCAGAGCATGGTAAGTTAATGGATGTGAGAAGACTACACAGAAGTTCTACTTTCAATAGTTGGGAAGCAGGGTCATGAAGAAAATTATGGTGGATAGAAAAATTTGAGAAGACATGAAATTATTATCTAGGAAAGAAGCATTGAGACTGAACTGGAAAATATATAATACAAACACCATACAAATACCATATCACCAAATACCATATCGCCAAACAAAGAAGTTAACACAAATACAATGTCACCAAAACAAAGAACTGCCTTTATGGCATTCAGAGTCCAATGATAGAGAAAACAAACAAAACAAGAAATGATCCACCTCACGTTAGAAAATTAAAACCAGGGAAGAGCATAATGAGGGCAGGACATTCTCTGCAAGGTAGTCAAGGAAAATCCCTTGATTGGTTGACCCCTGGAGAAAACCTGAATAAACTATGGAAGCAAGATTGTAGGGGGTAGTTATTCTGAGCAAAGAGAGTTCTAAGTGTCCTGTCTGTAATAATATGTGCTTGATGTAATCAAGGGCTCAGGAGCAAATGAATGTTCTGGAAAGGAGCAAGCAGTGGGGAAAGTGGCAGGACGGAAAGGCAGAGAGGCCAAGGCACAGACAAAGATGCTCCGTGTAGAAGGAAGGCAGGACTTAGAGTTCATTCTACACATTTAGGGAAACCACCGAAAGAAAACCAGTGATGCCTTCAAGTGTTTTGCCTAAGTAATGAAGCAATTGGCAATGCCATTTATCGAGCTAGAGAGAATTGGAGAAAGAGGAAATCAGTAATTCAGTTTCAGCATTTTTCACATTATATTACTGTTATTAATATGGGTGGCTATCAGTCCAACAAATGATCAATCATCAAGATAAGGCTTATGCATTCCCAAGAGATCCAGCACCAAGCCCAACTTTGGATAGATGGCAGTTGGTCATTAAAATTCATCTTATAAATCCTGAGTGGTTATTCACCAATGGTTTATTATTAATATGTATTCTCTCTAAATCATGGGACCAAAATGTATTTATATTCCATGTGAGAGGTATTAAAATAAAAAAAAGAAATTTCTTTTAAAAAAGACTTATAAAATAGATAAACCCCTGGCAAGTTTTATTTAAAACAGAGAGAGAATGAGAATAAATAGTCAATATTAAAAATGAAAGTATCTGTAGATACAAATTCTGAAAATCATAAGACTACTACCAATAATTTTATGTCAAGAAAATTTAAAATTTAAATAGATTGCTCAATTTCTTAGAAAAATAATGCTTAAAACTGGGAAAGTGATTTTTTAGAGTAATTTAATGCAGATTAAATCAATATACTGATTACAATTAAAAAGCAAACTATCTGTATTTTACAGATAACTTCTACCAAACTTTCAAAAAATACACAAGGCACGTGTCATAGAACATTCCAGAGACTAAAGACTTGAAAGGAAGCCCAGCTCATTTTTGAGAATATAAATCTTGACCCATGTTACAGTTCAGATCTAAGGAGCCCCTCAGAGATAAATGTGCTGTTTGGAAACTGGGCCAAGATGAGGAGTGGGTCCCCACTGCCTCTCTCCCAGGCCCCTCCCTCTCTCTGCTCCTTGGCCCCTGTGAGAGAACCAGCTCTCCTCTGCCAGACCCCTCCACCAGGCCCTTCCTGCCTGGCAGTAGACCAAACATGGACTGAAACCGTGAGCTAAATAAAATAAACCTTTCCTTCAAGTTGTGGGTTTTGAGTATTTTGTCTCCATGATAATGAAGTGACTAAGACAATTCAAAATCTAAAGAAGAATTTATAAGCAACCAGATTATAGGTCATTGTTAATTATGAAGAGAAACATCAAATTTATAAATACGCAAAATAGTAGCCAGTGAATTTCAATGAGACATTAAAAATACCACAACAACTAAGTTTGCTTAAGGTATATATATCTACACATATGTTGGCTCACATTCATGACTCAAAAATAAAAGAGCATTATTAAAATTAACAATAAAAACAAAAACTAAAGCAAATCTGATGTTTAATGGTGAATCATTAGACAAAATTCCTCATTTCATTCTCTTCAACATTGTGCTAAAGGTTCTAGGCAGTAGAATAAGAAGGAGAAAATATATCCTTATATAAGGATAACCAGAAAAAAAGTCAGTCCACTTTCACAAATGATGTACTTTTCTAGATAGAAAATAAAAGCAAATCCTAAGATAAATTTCTCAAACTATTAGGGTCATCCAGCAAGTGATCTAAATCAAGACGAAAAACAATGTTATTCTTAACTTTCAGCCAAAAACAAATTTAAAATATAATTTTAAAAATACAACTATAATAATATTAAAAGATACAGATCCAGAAATAAATTTCTACAATATACTTAATGTATTTCAGTCAAAAACAATATAAGAAAATACTGGTTTTCACATAGTATTAGAATAATAATAAAAGATATACAGACCTCAAAACAAAATAGCAAAATGTATTTAATATATTTTAGAGAAAATTAATTAAGGCCATCAAAGTATCCTCTTACAAAGACTCAAATGAATTATGACATTCTATTTCTGGCTGAAAAGCTATGTAAAAATTTTAATTCTCACTTTAAATGATTTATATACTGCGGTCATTCAGGAATCTCATTACTATGAAAATTCAAATAAGAATTTGCAAAATACTTATTAACCTGACTATAAAATACATACAGAAGAATAAATGGCCCAAAACAAAAACCAACAAATGTAAGAAGAAAGAAAATGAAGTAAAATTGACTAAAGACCAAGATTGGAAGAGCTTCATACATTGCGGTGGGGAGAATACTTCCTAAGATACAAAGAAAATGCAAACTGCTAAGGAAAAGATTAGGAAATTTCAGTACATTTGTTTAAAAGCCTCCTATATGACAAAAGTTACCTATAAATGAGAACTCAAGTCACAGACTAGAAAAATACAGTCATATCTCATGTAACTAAACAAGGGTTATTATTCAAAACTATAAATGTGTCTCATTTATGGAATATAACAACTGAACAGAAACATAGGCAAAAGATGTGATCATTGGTTCATGGTTATCAAAAAGACTTAATGACGACCTTAGGAAAAGACACTCAAATATTATTTAACAGAATCTAACTTGTTAAAAGAAAAATCCAATTAAAATGATGAGATATTAACTTACAGAACTAAACTCAGGCAACACTAACAAAACAAGTAGCCACTAATGTGGGCAAGGGCACTCGAAGAAGAACCTTAGTACAGTAAGGTTGAAGATTTGTGCCTTGTGTAGCCTGCATTCCTACTTCTAGATTTCATCCTGAAAAGCAAAAGCAGCAGAAAACTGTCTCCCATATTTACAAAGAATCTTATGCAAAGATGTTTAATGCAGAACTTTTTGGAATTATCAAAGCATAGAAACCCAAGCTGTTGGTTAAGGGCCCAGTTGTCTCCTCCAAAGATATACTGAAGCGCTAATCCTTAGCACTTCATAATTTGACTATATTTGGAGATAGTGTCTTTTTCTCCCCAGTGTTAAGGATAAAACGCAGGGCTGTATCTATGCTAGCTTTAGCAACCTACCACTGAGCTACCTCCCCAGCCTGGGAAATGCATTTTTAAAGAGACAATGAAGTTAACATGAGGCCAAACTGCCTGGTGCTCTGATAGGAAGAGGAAACTTGGACACAAAGACACGTGAAAAATACGCGCACTCACAAAGAAGATCACGTGAGGTCAGGGGAAGGAGGTAGACACAGGCAAGCTGAGGAAAATGATCTGAAAGATAAGGAAAAAATGAAAGAAAGAGAGAGAAAGAGAGAGAGAGAGAGAACGTACCAGTCCCTTGGTCTTGGCCTTTCAGTCTCCAGGTGAGAAATGAACGGCTATGGTCCAAGCCTCCAGCTTGGTGGTAGTATTTTGTAATGCCTGTTTTAGGAAACAAACACACTGTTCGATACCTCTTTGAATGCCTCAGCAGCTCAATGGCGTTGGCATTACTATTTTTTCCATGTTTTGTATGAAGAAATCAAGACTCAAAGAGATTATGAAAATTGTCTGGTGTTATGCTGTTGGTTAAGAGTAGACTCAGATTTCGAGCCCAGAAAATCTGATGAGAGTTCGGTTCTTAACAAGGCATTTAAAAACATTAATAAGCTGAATCAAAATAGATCAACAGAGATAAGTACCCAAAATGTAACATAGAATACAAAAAGTAGCAAATGATACTTCCAATATGATATAATTTCTGATTTTTTTGGTTTTTGCAGTACTGGGGATTGAATCCAGTGGCCCCGTACCACTAAGCTACATCTCCATCCTATTTAATTTAATTTAATTTTTAAAATTTTGAAACAGGGTCTCACTAACTTGCCCAGATGAGACTCAAACTTGCAATATTCCTATCTCAGGCTTTGTGTTAAATTTTAAAATACACAAAATAGAAGTTATACCTTTGTCAAAGGACAGAAACAGAGTTGTACTTAACTGTTTCTTTCCTTTTTTATTTAGTAAAAAATTTAAGCAAATATAGAAAAATACCTTTTTTAATCTTTCATATGAATAATAGGCCTTGTTAGACTATTTCCTGTGCTTTTTTATGTATAAAATGTTTCATAATTTTTAAAACTTATCTATTTAAGAAAGCAAAATATATTGCTTTAAACATCTTTTTTTTTGCAATTAAATTGAACAGTAAATCCCATATCCATAAAAGAATAGTTAATTCTTTAAATATGAACAATGCAGAAAACTTTTATGTGTGTGTGCGTGTGTGTGTGTTTTCTAGTTGGAAGATTAAATGGGCAGTTTTCTTTAATATGTTGGTTGTCTTTCAAAATACTCTGGACCTCTTAGGAGACAGGCTACAGAGGTGATCATACAGAGAAAAGATAAAGGAAATGACTAGTTACAGATGTGACACTTCAAAAGACTCCAGTATCCAAAGCCAAGCAGTGACAGCAAAGAAATAGGGCACGGCTGGAGGTATAGTGGGCTCATGCCAGTTATCAACTTCAATTCATATGAAGATAACAACTTCGATTGAAAAATTAAAAGGCAATATTGATTACTAAGTAAAAGAATAGTTTTCAGGAGCGGGGAGTAGCTCAGTGGGAGAGCACTTGCTGAGCGTGTGCAGAGCTCCAGACTTGGTCCTCAGCACTGCCAAAAAATTAGAATGAGGTGTGGTAGACAAATAAAGCACATGTTTAAATTTTTTAAAACTTAGCACTTGGGAGGCTGAGGTAGGAGGAGCGTTGCGAGTTTAAGACTGGCTTGGGCTACAATGTGAGCAAGGCCGGCCTGAACTACATAGTGCGACCCTGCCTCAAAAAAAATAGGGCCGGGAGTTTGGCTCAGTGGCTTAATAGCCTGCTGGGCAGGCACGAGATTGTGAGTTTGAGCCCTGGTACGGCAAAAAAAAAAAAAAGTTACATTAAAATACACTTCGTCACTAATTCTCTCACTTGGAACACATGAATTCCATTGCTCTTGCCACCTTCTGAAATAGCATGGAAGTTCTCTTTCATGAATGTCTTTAGTTGTCATAGCTGCCGCAATATCCTGAATCTATTCAAAACATTTACCTTTCATGATCATTTCAACTTTGGGGAAGAGTCAGAACTTGAGAGATTACAGATCTGGTGAATAAAGAGGATGAGGACACAAAAATGTTTTCATTTAATGGAAATTTCCTTCAGGGTTTGAATCAATTCAAGACCTGCCTTTCTGTTGGGTGGCACTTGGCAGGAGCATTCACAGGGTTTGTGATCACACCTTATGAAGACACTCTTGAAGGAGGACTCACAGGACTGCTTCAGAAAATGGTAAGGATGGTGGAGTCAGTCCATGGGAAACGAGGGGGACTATTCTGAGGGGCATTAGCAGCGATGTGTCTTTCACTGTAATAATTTTTTAATTGATACATTTGCCATATATTTGATCATATTGCATTCTGTGTTAAAGTCTTGATTCTTGCTCTAATCTTTCAGTATTTCTATTCACTTTGTTATTATTTTGCTAAAACAAGAAGCACGCTGTTGCAGGTAAGATCAACTAAAAGTGTTAAACTTAATAGACAAAAGCTTGAGGAAAAGCATGATCTCCATAATATCAAATTGCCTTTCTTAAAAAACTTATCAACTGCTAAGGAAAAACTAATAACTAGGTAGAGAAACTTGATGGGCCAATATTACTAGTAATTAATTAATCTACATTACCTGACATAAGTCAAATCAGCAGTGATTTCTCCACTAGAATGCACTAAGGAGAACATATGCTATCATTTTTAAAATTCTTGATAAAATAAGGTGCAATCTCATTGCAATCATGAGAAAATATCAGACATATCTGAACTGAAAGTAATGAATCCATATCCGTCAAAGGCGTCAAATTCATGAAAGTCAAGGAAAGCCCCCGACTGGAGGAGACTGAGAGAAATAACAGTTAGATGTAATGCAAAATCTTGGACAGAATCCTGGCACAGGGAGGAGAAACATTCGTGTTAAAATGGGTGAAGTCAGAAAAAAAAAAAAGGCTGCAGTTGAAATTACCCATATTAATTTCCTATACTTGCTAATTGAACTATAGTTATTTAAAATGCTAACAATAGGAGCAGAATAAGGAATATAAGGAAATTCTTTGTATTATTTTTTCAACTGCTCCATAAGTCCAAAATAAGTTTAAAATAAAACCCTTCAAAAGTAAATTATTATATTTCTTAGATTAAAAATTTTTATGAAATGTAGCATAGTGATTAAGAGCATGTTCTCTATATTCAAACCCCAGCTCTGTTACTTATTAACTGTATAATTTAGGGCAAGCTGTACTAATGCTGTGCTCTAATTTCCTCATTGCACAAAAGCGTATCATAATAATGCCTAGTTTATAAAGTTTTTACAAATATTAAATAAGGAAATCCTTGAGAAACACAAGAACAGAGGTTGCAAAAAGCACCCAGTAAATCGCTATGCCCAACCAAGTCCACCAGTCATCTGTTTGGAATGAAAGCAGGAGGAGACCAGGGCAAAGGCCCGGACGCGCAGGGCATGCTCTTCTCTAGGGTCACCAGCTCAAACGCCGACGAGTCTGTGCCAGTGACATCAGAGAGTGGAGTGGGTCTGGATGGGACTGTGGTGAGCTAGGAACTCTGTGGCCTGCCCAAGGGCAACAGCTGGGCTCCTGCTGTTACCAGGACAAGCTGGCCTAGTATTGCTACATCTTCCAGTTTTTCCAGAAAAGCATGAATCTTGGCTTTTTATAAGAAAACTCCCAACTTCTAAATGTTGGTAAATGATTCAAAAATGTAAAAACACCCTGGGGCCAAAGCATTAGGCCAAATTCAACACAGAGCGAGCCAGCTACAGCTGGTGGCCTCCACCGGGAAAGGTTACCTTCTTAGAAGGTGCAGCCGGGGAGGGAGCCAGGGGGTGAGGCCCTGAGGTCAAAATATGTTGGTGGAAATTCACTGACCTGTTAATTAGTGTTTCCTACACACACACGTGCTTACACATGCGCATGGGCACACACATAAGTCACCTCATAGTATGAACTTGGTAAACTCAGAAGTAAAAATAAATAAACATAAAGTACAGGTACAAGTCTCACGGTTTGTATATGTTCAGCCACATTGAAAATTCAGATAAAAAGCTGTGCCTCCTCTCCCCTCCTCCCAGTTTCTTCTGCTACCAGGCCATTTTCAAAGAAGCTACTCATGGGACAAGTGCTCTGTGAAAATGCTCAAAGGACTTCAGGTTTGATGACTTCTGACTCTTCTCCCTAACCTGACCCTCTTTATTCCTGAGCTCAGTGTCAAAATGGGCTGTCTCCCTTTTTCCTGTAGTGGTTGGTGCATGATAGATCCTTACCAGGGTTCATTGCCTCTTGCAAAGGAATTTGGGGTACACAACACTGCCTGTATTTCAGCAGAGTAGGAAAAAAAAGAGAGAAAGAAAGCCAGAGACCACATGGAACTGAAGCAAGCTCCCAGACTCTGCCAGTTGGTTTTGATTGTTTACAAAGGAAAAGCCAAACAAAGAAGGAGGTGGAATTTATTTCAGTAAACAGCATCTTTCAAAGAGAAAGAGCTCAGTCTCCACCGGGACAGGCTGCCTCAGCTTTGCTGCTGTTACGATCAGAAAACATTTGCAAACAACCGCTTGAATAAAGAAAACATGTTCAAACAACAGAACTGTGGGTTTCCTGAGGCTTGGGGGTTGGGGTGTGTGTGTGCATGTGTGTGTGTGCGTGTGTGTGTGTCTATGTTGGAGGAAGGGTTGAGAAGGATACACTTGCATACATAATCAATTGTATTTTTAAAAGTATTTGATATCTCAGGAGAGGAGAATGAGAAGTTTTTGCGTGAAATGCATTTAAGCGTTGAGAAATTCAACACCTTATCTTGCCAAACATTCCTCAACCATCAAATGATGGGAACAAGTCCCAGAAGGCTGAGTGGGTATTTCAAGGACTAGATTCAACCTCATTCCACCTCCCCTGTTCCTTTCTGCCTCGTGTTCTTTCTCCTATACACTGCCTCTTACAGTACAGAAGCATCTAAGAAGAGGGTCATGAAGTCATCACTCTAGTCAACTTCAGCAACAGTAAGAAAAACATGGAAAACGACAGAAGCCGAACAAAAGAACTGAGTGCTGGTCAAGGTGAGAAGTTAAATTCTAAAGTGACAAAATCGGGTGGATACCCAGATGCAGATATAAGCTGAATACATTGTCCAGAGGCAATATAAACTGTGAGGAGGACAGCTCTGCCTAACCACCAGCGTTCGCCATGAGCTCTCTCCCCAAGTGCTTCCTGTGTCCCGTCTTATTCCATCTCGATTATTCTTTCTGCAGGAAACGTAGCCCCATCATGACTTTCAGAGGGGAAAAGGGAGGTCAGGAGGCCTAAATAAGTCATCGCTCAAGGCTACACAGTTCCAAGTGGATATGCTGGATTGGAACCCAGACGTGCTGGACTCCAAATCCTGAGCTGCCCACCATACCAATGGACAGACATCATAGGAAGCAGTTTACACCATGTTTTCCTGAGAATAAGACCTAACTGGAAAATAATCAACCTTGAAAACATGATGAAAAATGCCAGTCCAGTTTGGTCCATCCTTGCCTTTTCCACCATCGTGTCCCCCTGCTTGGTGGCGACTCCGGAAGGTGTTATGGTATGTAGGACTTGGTTGTGTTGAAAGGAAATGCTCTTTTCTGCCTACAGTATGTCCAGGATGTATCAGTCCCTGTGGCCAACTGCAGATGAAGAAATAAGACCTCACCTGGGCCTCTAAGTTGGGACGGGGCAGCTGAGGGAGACAAGGCAAGTGTCCTCGTCTGGGTCTTAGGAGGGTGCACAGGGCCCACTCATCCGAGAACCCGGAAGGGGATGTGGAATCGGCAGCAGTTAGGTGGCTTTGAAAGAGGGACAGACTTCTCAACAAGGAAGAAGGAAGAAAGTGTCTCGAGAGGTAGAAGAAGGTAGATTTAGAAAGCATGAGGACCTTGAACTTCAGGCTGAGCGCTTTGAACTTTCCTTCATCGCTTGTGAGAGTGAGGTAGAGTAGATTAAATTTAACCACTGAGCAGTTACCCCGACCATCACTCAGGGAGCCCTTTTGGGTACCTACTGACTATCCCAGGCATGGCCAGAGCAGGTGTCAGCGCAGCCAGGCGATTCTTGGGTTGAGTAAATTTGATACAACTGTCATTTTTCTATTTCCTGTTATATTACCTTATAAAAATTAACAAAAAATATGCAAGTTTTTGTTACCTCATATATAAATAATTGGACTGGTAGGCAGTTAAGATGTGGGATGGTAGACATGATCCACGTGATAAAGGAATGAGCCCAGGAAGAACGTGGGTGCACGGCACGACCCTTTGGATTCAGGGCTGTGCTAGAACTGCCGCTCTGCCGCCTCGAGCCGCGTGACCTTCGGGAAGCGCTCACCCCTTGATTCTGACTTCCTTATTTGTAAATGAAAGCAATAATAATAATCTGGTGTACAAGATTGTTGTGAAGGTTTAAAAAGCACTGCAAAGTGCCTTTGAAAGTGTCCTACACATGTGAACCATTATTCATGCGGTGGGTCCCGATTTACATAATGCCGGGTTCCTCAGTGGTTTGGGGTAATCAATGCCAAGGTCTTTTCCTCTTCAAAGCTCACCCCCTGGCTATGCTACACAGAAAATTAGTGGTATAATGAACAGCAACATTAGTTTTAGTGACTGGCAGCCTCAGTTTCGGATTCTGACTCCCCTCATGGTTGGCAGAGCCTACTGTGAATGACTTTGGCCAAATGCGACCCCTCTGTGAGATTTGATCCTTTCCACATTGCAGCTGGATGAGTTGATAATCAGTAAATATTTGTGTCCCTCTCTTCTTTCTTAGATCTGCAATTGACTGTATTTCAGGAATCTCACGTAAGTAATTCAGGACTAAGTTTTTTCATTAGAAAAATAGGAACAATAATTTCAACTGGACACTTTATGAGATTATTCTGAAGCTCAAATAGCAGCTGGGAAAATGAGAGCAATGCTTTGTAACTAGGCTCTCTTTGCAAACCTGCTGGGTCATTCTTATGCGGCCAGCAAAGTGGTGCCTCTGAAATTCTGAGTCCCTGAGGCTAAAAGGAGTCAATGTTTAGAGTGACCACATGAGCTCCAAGCAAGAATAACAATGAAACTTTCATCTCCCGGCCCAATAATCCTGAATAATGATTTACCTTTATGGGCCTATTCATTGCTACCCTGTGAAAACAGACCTAAATGCTATAAAACAAGGCCAATTAAACCTACACAGTCCTGCTTCCTGCCCCACATCAATTGCACCTTTTTCTCTTTCTTTCCCATGTAATAGCCTCCCTTTCCCTTTCTTCATAGTGAAGTCTTACATCTGTGAAGATCATAAAACATAATACATATTGGGAAAAATCACCCCAGTATGTGAACACACACACACACACACACACACACACAGACACGCACAGGGCATGCACACGGCATGCACACGGCATGCTAGCCTGCTCCTCACTCCCTAAAGCAGTATTTACAGGGAGAGTGGTGTTGGTGGAGCCACTGGGCAATGCTGGTGACATGACCGAGAGTTTTTCTTGACTGCGTCCCTTGTGGAGACACATGGGCTCGGACTGGATGTTCTGACCCACGTGTCCTGTAGTTTAAGGAAACTCAGGGTTTTTGTTCCCAGAACCTGCAAGTGTTCGCAGCCAGGGGACTTCCCTTGCATTTCTTTTCCTGTTGTGGAGAGGTAGAAATACCCCTGTGGACCCCTGTGCATGTTTAATGTCCTAATGTGGAAATAATGTGTTTCTGTTTTTATTTTCACTTGTGCTGTTTTGGAAGCAGTACGGAAGACAAAGCCCTGAGCCATGGTGGAAAGCGTACAGTCCCTGGTGTTGTCCAGTGCAACAGCCACCAGCCCTGTGCTGCGCTAGAGCGGTGAAGTGTGGCTGCTGTGAATGAGTGACTGAGCATCTAGTTTTATTTTGCTTTACCTCATCTAAATCCAGAGAGCCACGTGTGGCTGGCGGCTGCTGTGCTGGACAGCACACATCTAAACAAAGTCACTTTTGTCTTCCAATCTGAGATCACTGGTCTGGAGCACATTCATGATCCTGCTACCTCCCAAGGTTTTTTCAAATTGACAGAGTGAGAGAAGAACCATGCAAGCCTGGTCCAGAAACTGTCTTGGTCATTTTCCTCATTACTGGGACAAGATACCAAACACTTGAGGAAGGACTGATTTATTCTGACTTACACTGCAGTTTGTAGTTGGCTGGCCCCTGAGCAGGGTGGCGTGGGTGGGGCGCATGGTGGAGGACAGCAGCTCACCTCATGGCCTCTAGGAAGCAGAAAAAGTAAGTGAAGTAGCAGGGAAGGAGATGCATCCCTCCAGGCCACGCCCCCAAACCCACCTCCTCTGACCAGGCTCTGCCTCCCACCCTCACCTTTAGCTGTCAACTCATGGGTGGACTGGCTCATGATCCCATCACCTCCCAAAGCCCCTACCTATGAATGCATGAGGCTTTGGGAGAGGCATCTAGATATAAACCATAACAAAAGCTTGGCATTTAATAAGGATGCAGAAAACTTTAATGGACGCTAAAAACGTGAATCTCATCATAGTCTAAGAAAAATGCCCGTTGAAAGTCTATGACTGGACTTACCCTCTTCACCCCTGACGGGTGGATCATCCAGACCAATCCTCTTGCTGGAAGGATGTTAAGTACACAAGGAGAAGGGTGCAATATGTTTCTTCAGCCAAGGTAGGAAGTACCTTTTGTTGGATATAGCATCCTCTTTGGGTAGCACATCAAGAACTTAGTCAAAGACTGACTAGCTGTGCAGAGGATCCAGCTCTATCTGGTCCCATGACTCAGCTCAACCCACCAGGGCAATGCCCAGCCAGCCTTGCAGGACACAGAGCCAGACTCAGGGTCCGGGGCTCCACACTGGGGTATGCTCTGCCTAGCTGCCGGGGTCTGGGAGGTCTTAGCCACCACCCAGTAAGGTGGAGGCTCCAGCAGCACACTCCGGGAGTGCACCCTCACTAGCTGTGCACAGGATCCAGCTCTACCCAGTCCTGCAACTCAGCGCAACCCACCAGGAGAACACTTGGTCAGCCTCGCAGGACACAGAGGTACTGAGCCCAACCCAGCCCAGGTCCCCAGAGCTGCTCATCAGGCACTGGCCAGCATAGCTGCAGGGCCTTGGAGAGCTTGGGCTCTGCCCATCAGAGTGCAGGGTGCGCACAAGCTCCATTGTTCAGTGGACTGGCCAGCATGGCCGGTCCTAGAGGTTGTGGGCCCACCCAGCCAGGAGCAAGGCCCCAGCACTGTAGGCCTGGGACTCTCCCAGGCTTGCCTGGCACTCCAGAGGCTCTGAACTCCTTGCAGCCAGACTCAGGGTCCAGGTGGTGCCACACTCTGGGGTATGCTCCATCTAGCTGCCTGGGTCTGGGAGGTCCCACCCCCCCATCCAGTAAGGAAGAGGCTTCAGCAGCACACTCTGGGAGTGTGCCTCACTAACTGTGCAGAGGATCCAGCTCTACCTGGACCCATGACTCAGCTCAACCTACCAGGGGAATGCCCAGTCAGCCTCGCAGGACACAGAGCTACACAGGTCCCAGAAGAAAATGACAAAACAAAAGACCAAGAGGCAGTCTCAATCCCCCAGCCCACTGAGAACAAACCCAAGAGACACAGAAATGAAAGACACTGGGAGTCACACAACTGAACTTTCTGAAATGACAGCAAATACAGTAAAGAAACAGCTTGATGAAGCTATAGAGAAACTCAAATCAGAAATAATCTCTCAGCTAAAAATGAAATGACAATCATTATGAAAGAAATGTGTGTATCTAAAAAAGAGCAAGATAAAAAAACAGAAGAACATAAGAAAATGATGGAAACTTTGAATAGACAATATAAGACACAAACAGAATGCACGAAACAGCTTCAAAGGGAAATTCAGGAAATGAAAATTTCCATGGAAAGTTTGAAAAACTACTTGAATGAAGCTGAAGATAGAATCTCAGATCTGGAAGACAGCATGGGAGATCATGGCCACGAAAGAAAAGATCTCTTAAAAATAGTAAGGAACCAAGAAACAACAATTCAACAGCTGTAAGATGATGCCAAGAGAAATAACATAAGATTAATAGGCATCAATGAAAAAGCAGGGGTCAATACTAATGACCTGTGAAGACTGTTCACAGAAATAATAGCAGAAAACTTTCCAAATATGGGAAGAGAATCTGATATACAGATAAGTGAGGCATACAGAACCCCAATTAACCATAAACAAAATAAATCTTCACCCAGACATATAATAATTAGGGAATCAGAAATACAGCACAAGAACAAAATACTAGAAGTTGTCAGAGAAAAAAAACAGATCATCTATGGAGGAAAGCCTATCAGAATCACGGCAGACATCACAACACAAACCTTTAAGTCAAGAAGAGCTTGGAGTGAAGTCTTTCAAATCCTGAAAGAATACAACTTTCAACCCAGATTGATGTACCCTGCAAAACTATCCTTAAAAATTGATGGAGAAATAAGATACTTTCATGACAAAGAGCAATGGAAGAAATTTATGGCCACCAAACCAACACTACAAAGAGTACTGAAAGACACTCTAGAAAGAGACAAAGATAGTTACAATCTTAAGAGCAACAACAAAAGGAAACCACTAAGCAGGGCAAATAATTAAACAGAAAATGCAGAAAACCAACAACAGAAAGATATCGTGACAGGGATGAGCCAGTACATATCAGTTATATCAATCAATGTAAATGGTCTCAACTCACCAATAAAAAGAAACAGACTAGCAGAGTGGGTTAAGAAACAAAATCCAGCACTATGCTGTGTACAAGAAACACATTTCACTCAAAAGGAAATTCACAGACTGGAAATCAAAGGCTGGAAAACAATACTCCATACAATAGGAACCCAGAAAAAAGCAGGGGTAGCTATTAGGTTTGCAGACAATACAAACTTCAAACCAAAAATGATCAAAAGAGATATAAAAGGTCACTACATACTTTTTAGGGGAAAACTTCAAGAGGAAGAGATTACAATCATAAATATATATGCACCGAATATGGGAACACCCAACTATGTAAGACAATTCTTAATAGACATGAAAAACCAAATAAACAATAATACAGTTATAACAGGGGACCTTAACACCCCACTGTCACAGAGAGATAGATCAACCAAACAAAAAATCAGCAAAGAAATAGCAGAACTGAATCAAACTTGTGAACAAATGGACCTCGTAGATGTGTACCGAGTATTCCACCCATCAACATCAGAATACACATTCTTCTCAGCTGCACATGGGTCATTCTCTAAAATAGAGCATATACTGGTCCACAAAGCAAGCTTAAGTAAATACAAATGAACTGAAATAATTCCATGTGTATTATCTGACCATAGCACAATAAAATTGGAAATGAATGACAAAAAACCTACAATAACTGCATAAACACATGGAAATTAAGTAATACTCTCCTAAATAACCAATGGGTGACAGACAAAGTTAAAGAAGAAATTAAACAATATCTACAATTGAATGAAAATGCAAATACAAGTTACCAGAACCTGTGGGACACAATGAAAGCAGTCCTCAGAGGGAAATTTATAGCACTAAACTCCCACACCAGAAAAATGGAAAGAACACACATAAACAACCTAATGCTGCACCTCAAACTTCTAGAAAAAGAAGAGCAAGTCAAGTCCAAAGCCCAAAGGAGGGAGGAAATTATCAAGATTAGAGCAGAAATTAATGCAATTGAAACTGAGAAAACAATACAAAGCACTAATGAATCAAAGAGTTGGTTCTTTGAAAGAGTAAATAAAATTGATAAACCCCTAGCCAACCTTATCAAAAAGAGGAAAGAAAAAACACAGATTCATGCAATAAGAAATGAAAAGGGTAAAATCACTACAGACCCTGTGGAAATACAGAAGATCATCAACACCTACTTTGAAAACCTTTACTCACATAGATTGGATAACACAGAAGAAATGGACAGATTCCTAGGAACCTCTGAATTACCAAAGCTGAGTCAAGAAGATGTAAAGCTGCTGAATAACCCAATTTCAGCTAATGACATTGAAAATGTAATCAGGACCCTACCAACAAAGAAAAGCCCAGACCCTGATGGATTCACTGCTGAATTTTATAAGAAATTTAGGGAAGACTTAATGCCAACACTCCTCAAACTCTTCAATGAAATTGAAAGGGAAGCAAGTCTCCCTAACTCCTTCCTGGAAACAAGTATTACCCTAATACCAAAACCAGAGAAAGACCCAACCAAAAAAGAAAATTACAGGCCAACCTCCCTAATGAACATAGATGCAAAAATCCTCAATAAAATACTGGCAAATAGAATACAGAAAATTATCAGAAAGATTATATACCATGATCAAGTGGGATTCATCCCAGAAATGCAGGGATGGTTCAACATACACAAATCAATACATGTAATACACCATATCAACAGGGCCAAGGATAAGAACCACATGATCATCTCAATAGATGCAGAAAAAGCTTTTGACAAAATCCAATACCCATTCATGACAAAAACCCTACAAAAAATTGGAATAGATGGTCTCTACCTCAACCTGATAAAAGCCATACATCATAAACCAACAGCCAACATCTTACTAAATGAACACAAACTGAAAACTTTCAACCTAAAATCAGGAACAAGACAAGGATGTCCATTATCACTACTCTTATTCAGTATAGTTCTGGAAATACTAGCCAGAGCAATTAGACAAGAGAAAGAAATAAAGGAAATAAGGATAGGAAAGGAAGAAGTAAAATTATCATTATTTGCAGGTGATACGATACTCTACATAGAAGACCCTCAAAAATCCATTAGAAGTCTAGAAGTAATAACCCAATTCAGTAATGTAGCTGGATACAAGGTGAACACTCAAAAATCAATAGCATTCCTGTACACAAACAACAAAGCCACTGACAGAGAAATAAGGGAAACCACAGCCTTCACTATAACATCCAAAAAAATGAAATACTTAGGAATCAATCTAACAAAGGAAGTAAAAGATCTATATAGTGAAAATTACATTACTCTGAAGAAGGAAATCAAAGAAGATTTCAGAAAATGGAAAGATATTCTCTGTCCATGGATAGGAAGAAAAACATCGTGAAAATGGCCATTCTCCCAAAATTATTATACAGATTTAAGGCCATCCCAATCAAAATACCACTTGCCTACCTCACAGAACTAGAGAAAGCATTCCTGAAATTCATCTGGAACCAGAAAAGACCTAGAATAGCAAAGGCAATTCTGGGCAACAAAGGGAAGGCAGGAGGCATCACAATCCCTGACTTGAAACTATACTACAAAGCTACTGTGATAAAATCTGCATGGTACTGGAATCAAAACAGACCTGAAGATCAATGGAATAGATTAGAAGATACAGCCACAACCACAACCACACTTAACCGCCTCGTCTTTGACAAAGGGGCCAAACATGTACATGGAAGAAAAATAGCCATTTTGACAAATGGTGCTGGAAAGACTGGCTTTCTATATGCTGTAAACTAAAACTAGATCCAAATCCATTACCATGCACTAAAATGAAGTCAAAATGGATCAAAGATCTGAATATTAAAATAGAGACACTTAACTTACTAGAAGACAGAGTAGGTAAAAATCTTGATGACATAGGAGTAGGCAGAGAGTTCATGAACAAAAATCAAATTGCACGGGAAATACTTCCCAGAATCAACAACTGGGATCTCATCTTACTAAAAAGTTTTTGCATGTCAAAGGAAACCTCCAACAGAGTGAAAAGAAAACCCATGAACTGGGAAAATATCTTAGCCAATTGTCTATTAGACAAAGCACTTCTATCTAAAACATATAAAGAATTAAAAGAAATCAGGCCCCTAAAATTCAAGGACCCAATCCAGAAATGGGCATCTGAGATGAATACACACTTCTCAGAGAAAGAAATACAGATGGCAAATAAATACATGAAAAATGTTCAACCTTAATGGTCATTCAGGAAATGCAAATTAAAACAACACTGAGTTTCCATCTCACTCCAGAAAGAATGGCCAAGATTAAAAAAATCAACCAACAAATGCTGGAGGGGCTGTGGGGAAAAAGGAACTCTTCTCCACTGTTGGGAATGTAGACTGGTGCAACCACTGTGGAAATCAGTGTGGAGATTCCTCAAGAAGCTAGGATTAGAGATCCCATTCAACCCAGCTATCCCACTTCTGGGCACTTTCCCAGGAGAATTGAAAACATCACATCACAATGATATTTGTGCACCCATGTTTATAGCCCAATTTGTGATAGCCAGATCTTGGAAACAACCCAAGTGCCCATCAATCAAAGAATGGATAAAAAAGATGTGGTATTTTTATACAATGGAGTACTACTCAGCTGTAAAGAAAGATTGCATTGAGACTTTTATAAGTAAATGGACACGACTTGAGACCATACTCATAAGTGAGATAAATCAAACCCACATGTGTAAATACTGTATTATCTCCCTAGTGTAAGAAACTGAAAAAGTATATATGATCCAAAATCTATAATAAATACTATGTAAAGGTAAAAAACTCCTTGAAGAGCAAAAGTAATTCGGAAGGGAAAAGGGGGAAAGAGGGAAGGAAAAAAGAAAAGATATAAATCTGTATATATGTATATATAAGATAACGAAAACGAACATACTGCTGAATATATTAGCTATTGAGAAAGATCGGTTAATAATCATATGATTAGATCAATTTTACTTGTCTATATCTGTTAATGTAAACAACCATTTAGAAGGCAATGATACAGAATATTGCAACCATCATCAAGTTTCTATCATTCTGTTTTGTAAACCTATAATATTACTGTTGTGCATTTACTCTAGTCATTTGTCTCTTTTGCTTTTCGTCTTTCTTATATGTGTCTTTTTTTTCTCTTAAATAAAAAAAAAAGTCTATGATTAGGTTTTTCTCCAGAACTGACTCCTTATGACTGTTTTATTCATCCCAATTTAACTTGCCTGCTGAGAATGACCTGGGGCAAAACCAGGACTGAAGAATGTCCAGCTCATCACAGCACTGTGGGTACTAAGATCCGTATTCCTCTCTGCCCTGCTTACCCTGATACGCTCTCCAATGATGGGCGTAGCTGAAAACAAAGCACAATGATTTGCATCTGATATAGCCACAGATCTTTGGGAGTCTGGACCAAAACCACTCCCCTTCAGGAGAGCTTGACCATCTGGTTTCGATTGATTTGGACTTAACTCATGAGGGAGTGACACTATAATACCAGCCTGACCTGCAAGAAGTTTGAATTCATGTGGTCTCTTTCCCTACAAACAGGAAAATGGGTTTGGACAACAGATAGACAAAGGCCCCTGATGACGAGCGAGAGGGCAGGAGATGGCAGTGCCAGGTCTACTCCCACACCTTTACAGGCCCTGTGTGTCCCTGGTCTCCCGGGTTTGGATCTCCTTCCTGGGAAATAGGGGTTTCATGTCTTGCATGAATGTCAAGCTAATTGAACTCAAAATAAAGATTAACATTCTTCACCCACACATTGCTCCCCTCTGATATCCTCTATCTTTGTAAAGTGCACTGCCACCTAAACAAGTGATCAGGAGATGCTGGCTCAAAGAGACAGGAAGTCCAGCCTCTGCAAATCCCTCAGCTGTTGTCGAACTCTCCTTGCGAACCCTGAAGCTTAGGACATTTTGTCTTCATGTATCTCCTACTCAATGACGCTGTCAATAATTAAGACTTGGTTTTCTATTGGCCTAGCGTTGTTCATTCAAGGACCTTCTAGCAAAGTCATTTTTTTCCTTAGACCATGAAGCCCACAGAAGGCAGAGAGCACATTCTGTCCATGACAGCGTTTTCCCGGCACAAAATAAGTATGACAAAGTGAAGCTAAGAGATCCTGAGCTGGGGATCCCTTCTGCACGTCTCTATCTTTGCTCTAGCATCACCACCCAAGCTGTAATTATCTACACTATTCTTCCTCACTAGACTGCAAAGTATTGATTCATCTTCGCTATGTTGGCACCAAGTTCACAGCCTGATATGAAAAAGAGAATGTGTGAATGAAGATGACATGAACTAATGAATGAAGAATAAGAAACAGAGAAACTGATGAGGCATGCAGTCCACTGAGCAGACCTTACCAGCCCTAAATATGCTCCTCTGGCTGAAGTCTGATCACGCGTACAGTCCCATTGCAGGTGATTTGCAGGAAGAAAATTTCAGGAAGAGCTAATAGTGGAAATTTCTCACCAGTCTGACATTTATAATTCTCTCTCTCTCTCTCTCTCTCTCTCTCCTTTTTTGCAGTTTTGTCCTCCTTCCACTACGTGCATGATTACAGAAATGACTTCAAACACCAAGGTTTGCTATTCAGGGCACTGTGAAAATATGTTTTTCCCATCAGTTCCAATGAAATAGTTTCCACTGTCTGTTTCCCTTGCAGATAGCCATCAAAATCCGGGTGCAACAATAAAAAAGAAAGCCCAAACTCTTGTTCTACATAGAATCTAAAATTTGTCCTTGGAAAGCGACACCCAAGGGAATGTAACCATGAATGCTCTTGACTTGGCCGGCCCACCGCTGCTGAACGCAGGGCGTGTAGAGTGATCTGTTTCTGGAAGTTGACTTCCGTGTTCTTCCCTCTCCATCTTCCCAGAAGGCCAAAATAAGAAGCTTTTGAAGAATATATCTCCCTTTAGGCTTCTAGCGGGATCCCCAGGGTAAACCCTTCTCTTTAAATCTCAGTCAGGTTTTCCCTGCACCGTCTGGCTGGAGCCCCTCAGCTCTGCCCGCACTGTCTCTTGAGCTCTGCATTCTCTCTGATTAGCTGACCTTTGCATCACCAGGCTAAGACCTGGCCATGTTGCTTTCCAGTTACATGACTTTGGATAGCTCTGCTACCTCCTGTTCATTTATAAAACAAGAATACTAAAACTCTGAGTCATGGGGCACTTGGAAAATTAAATTATGCAGTGCAATAAACACTCATGGGAACTCGTCCTCAGGACATATATCCTGCACCCTTCTTTTCAATCTTCAGCCTTCTCGGAACTCCTGTAGCATAGAACCAAGCTAACATAGCATTTACAGCCAGAACGATCTCTGGAGGTTGTCAGCTGAAAAGTCTCATTTCAAATACGTAGTGTATGGGTGTGTGTACACACAACTATGTGTACACTATCTCTCTTCACACAAAAATACACAGCATTCACACACTATGCATACCACTTACACACTGCACACATACCACACTACATGCCTGCATCACATACAATGCACCACAAACACACTATCACACATTCACAAACAAAGCAACAAACACGAGCACACATGCACGTACACAGCTGGGTACTTGGGCATCTGCCATCCTCACATTCCAAGGATGGCCCGTCCCCATGGCCCTTTGCTTGTGATTTGGCCTCTGTAACTAGGAAACCATCTCTGGTGCTCAGCCTAAAGGGATTAGGAGGAAATGCTGTAGGAAACATAAAGAAAAAGGATGTGTTGTTCTCCCAGGCCTTTGCATCTTTGATGAACTTGGTTCCTGTTTTCCATGCCCACTGATGATGGTAATAAGTAACATAACCAAGTGTTTACTCTAATTCAGACACCATATTAGTGCATTACTTGTTAGGTGAATTTAAACCTTACAACATGCTTTGTACTTGCAGCTATTAACTGTTAAGCAGGCAGGGTGCAGGGGGATAGTCACCCCCAGACCACCTCTGCTGCCTGAGATCCATCCAACAGCTGTGTTCCACTCCAGCTTTGCTCACAAGTGACTGGAGCAGCAATCGTACCTCCAGCTGGGAGTGACCTGTGATCAACTGGTGAAGCGACAGGGTCAGTCTTGCTGTGCTTCATGCGTAGATGTTCCAAAATATACCCAGGGGTCAAAGCACCCAGGGTTTGAGGCCATGTGTCTACCATCTCATCCAGTGGTAAAAATGGCTGATGTCTGCTGTGCTGATGCTAGGTGACCTCCCAGAAGTTCATGATTATTCCATAGCCTTTGTGATGTTTGGTGTTTTTAGTTCCACACTAATGTCAGCAATATAACTTTTATAAACTCAAAATGCAACATTATTTCTGTGGAGACCACACAAGCTGCTCTCTGCCAGCCTATGGTTGGCCATTTGGTGAATAGAATTCAATCCAACAATCCATTTGCAACGTCACATGCAACCAGAGTAGAACATAGCTATCCTGGGCCCAGAGATTTATGGAGACACTGGGTTCCATTAAGCCAAGCAACTAGAATTCCCATGATACTATGTAGAAAGAAGGCTGTCTTCTTTGAGATAACGTAGCCAAGTAGATAGTAATTTTTTAAAAATCGCTCTTAATGTTTAAAATATCATAAACAAAGCATATGTATTTGTGAGACACTGAAGCTCCTGTAGTTTCAAGACAATCAAGGCACTGAAAGGCATGGCCCTGGAAAGAATCAGCATTTTTTCTTTTAGCATTTTCTATTCCTTGATCCAACTCAATGCTGGATTGGATACCCTATGACCATCTCCCCTCCTTTAATCCATAAGGTTGGCAGTTTCCAGTGTGCTTTCATATGAATTGCTGTGTTGGCCTTTCACAATGACCTTGAGAGATTATCATTTTATTTTCCAGATACAGAAATCACAAATCAGATAGGACAAGTAACTTATCAAATATTCCACAACCTATGGTGGCACAGACAGAATAACTATAGTTGTTGAGTGTTTATGCCCCTGCATCGCGCCGCCTCCAGCCAGCCTGGATTTAACTCCAACTTTATGGGGTGGCCTGAGACAGGCTGCTCTGGGGGGCAGAAAGAAGCCAGGAAGCCCTCGTAAGCAGGGACTCCAGAATTTCACACATGCTCTGTCACTCCAGTCCATCGTTGAGCCTCAGATTGATACACTCCTCACGGTGGCCTTCCTTTACGCGCCATCCGACGTAGGGGTTTGCCTGTTACATGCTCCACAGAATGAAGCAGCCTGTTTAATGATGTCGGATTTATAATACATGCTCTCTTCTTTGCTAAGCTCTAGACTTCAGAAAGGCAAGGGATAGATTCAGCTAGCGGGATTTTCAGTTTACAGGATGAAAGAGGCAACCATTCCCTCTCTTCTGAGAGTGCAAACAGGCTCAGAGTGTCAGCCCATCAATCAGAAGGAAACTGGCCAGAGGTAGCCAGAAGGAAATGCAGAAATACACTCAACAAAAGATAAACGTCAGGTCAGATTATGTCAGCTGTTTGCCAGGTCTGTACTGGAGCTGGGCAGCGGGGGACTGGACTGCAGGTGAGGGGTGGAGCCACCGTGTGCCGCAGGATGAGTCCCCCCAAGCTTCCCTGCAAGGGCAGAGGGTGACATCACAGCAGCTGGACCGGGAGAACAAAACTCAAATCTCTCCTTGGGGCTTTAGCCACAACCAACGACTCTGTGCTCTGACAGATGCTCTCTGACAGGAGCAAGAAAGGGATGCCCTATCGACAGACTGGGGTCAGAGGGAAGCTGGAGGGAGAACTTTCTGCTGGCTACACAGGGAAAAGTCACACGAGCATCAGGAAAAACAACTAAGATGCCCATAGGAAGGAAGGAAGCAATGAGCATATGAATTAAAAACTGAAAATTAGAATGGAATGAGCAAAACTGAAATATATTGTGAAGGTTTTCTTCGTTGAACTTGATAAATGACAGGACGTCTCTGCAACAGTATCCTCGCCTGACTTGCTTTCTGATTACCCAATACTTTTATATCTTTAAGCTTATGTCAGCCCCATAAGAGACCTGCAAGTCAGACAGATTAAAAACAAGCTCAAGCCGCCCTCCCCAGTCACAGGGCTTGGAGTCCCTGGCTGGGACTAGGTTGCTTGTCTCTGCACTGTCCTGAGTGTCAGGCCATTGCATGGGCCAGGGTTTGCTTAAGGAAATGGACTCACCTCACTTTCCCCAGCATACAAAGCCTTTGATCTTGTTTATATATTCATTCGACAAACATTTAGAGCCATGCATCCTCCAGAAGAGAGGTCCAGGGATTCCCATTAGCTCTGGGAGACTGATAAGAGCATTAGCAGCCTGCAGTGCGTCACTGCCAGGCAGGCAGTTTGTCAGCTTTACTGGTTTTCCTGATTACTGAAGAAATTCCAAAGTCATCGTGAAATAGCCAAGTAGAGATATTGAAAAGATGAAATGTGACTTACGATGGAATAAAATAGGGGCCCCGTTAGCTGTCGGGCGCTGGGGAAGGCGCCTCGACACGCGGCTTCTCCCTCACTGTTCACAGCGGTCTCAGGAAGCACCGTGTCCACCTCTCTCCCACAGCGGGGAAACTGAGTCACCCAGCGAGTACCTCTCCCAAATGCACGGAAGTAGGAAGCGGCAGGGGCGGCATCCTGCCCACACTCCCCGCTGCAGCCACACGGCAGCTGCCTTTCTGCACCACACCTATTTGATCGGATGTTTCTTGAAGGAGACTGACCCTCATTCTGTTCCCTAACATGTTTCTTGCATTTTGTGTGAACTAGAGAAAAAGGGAAAATCCAAAATTCATTTTAAAAGAATGGTCAGCTGGTCAAGCAAGCTTAAGCAGATCCTTTCCTATCACAGCCGGAAACCCCGCCACCTGCGGGGCAGAGCACGCGTGGCCAAAGTCGGGACGACAGTGGGCTCTGTTGAGTGAGGTCTCCTTCCCAGCTGCATTCCGAACGTGGCGAGCAGTCCGGGGCCGGTGCCCTCCCTCTACCTCTCAGTGTCTCTCGGCAGCCACTGGCAGCGAGCCGTTTCCTGTTAAGGTAGGAGCCACAGGTCCCAGGGGCGGGGTCTGCTATCTTGGAGGGTTGTGAGAGGGCCTAGGATGCAGGGTCCCCACCACCCATCCACCTGCTCCAGGATGCAGCTCAGAGCCAACTCCAAGGCTGGCCTCGTTGCAGGAACCACGCAGAAGAAGATGCAAAGACTCTGAGGGCGTTTCCTGGGGGGAGGAAAGGAAGCAGGACGAGCCAGTCGGGGAGGCTGGCTGCAGCGCGAGTGCTGCATAGCAAGATGGTGTTCCCGCCTGGTGACCCGGAAGGAAGTCACCGAGGACCAGCCACACGCTGGCCAGCCAATGAGCAGTGCTCTGGCGCCAGCTAGGACTCCTCTTCCCTTACCCATCCTGCTCCCTGATAGACGTTTAATTATTTCCTTTGAGAAACACACTCTCTCTGTCTGTCTGTCTCTGTCTCTCTGTCTCTGTCTCTTGTCTCTGTCTCTCTGTCTCTGTCTCTCTCTCCATTCCTACCACTACTCTGGATACACCCTTCAATTAGTGTGAGATTTCTTACCTCATTTCCTAGTTTGAGAATTTAGCTGTCCCCCTCTGAGAGGTTAGCCTATCCTCACCACTTAATCCCTCCCCTGCTGCAGAAAATCTTGAAAAGTATCTTATCCCTGCTTCTGAACCTTGAGCTCTCGGGTAGCAGGGAAAATGTCTCAGGGAGAATGATGGCTATTTGCTAAGCCCTGTGTACTGTATAGCACTTAGCAAAATCCCAGTAGACAATGGAAGTCATGAAGAACCTGGATGTTGAGAGAGGTGAGCTGACTGTACCAAAGCTGTGCAGATGCAGGACTCACACCCTGCCCGAACCCTGAGTCCACGCTGCTTCTACATCCACA
This sequence comes from Dasyprocta punctata, assembly GCA_004363535.1. NCBI lineage: Eukaryota > Metazoa > Chordata > Mammalia > Rodentia > Dasyproctidae > Dasyprocta > Dasyprocta punctata. The sequence continues at coordinate 54,558 of RJWM01000306.1, forward strand.
CGGCCGGCCTCGTCTGCAGCACTTAGCACAGAATCTAGAACATGGGAGACCCTGGAGGAAGCAGTTGATGCACAAAGAGAAACTGAAATAGAAAATGAAAGAAAGGCTTCTTTACACCAAGCCTAAGCTTGGGTCCCAGGGAGTCCCGAGGTAATCGTGAGAAGGCAAGGGGAGCAGTACGCAGAGTGGAGTCTCTCCCTCCTTCTGGAAGCAGCTCCCACAGTGCCCCAGGCAGTTTTCCTGGGTAATGCTGCGCTCGATCTGGACAAAACTCCTAGGGGCATGAAGTGTAGCGAAGTAGATTCTCAGTTTCAGTGACAGAGACATGACCTAAAAGGTTAAGTGGCTACAAATCCTAACCGGTAGGGCCAGGATTTAAGCCAGGTCAGAACGTTCCTTGTGCACTACACTTCCTGTCCTGCAGCACTGATGTCCTCTCCCTGGCCACTTTCCTGGCCTCTCCTCCTTCACCAGCACCCTGCTGAGTGGCTCTGAGGCCAGCACCCGCCCACCAGCTGCCAGTATGCACACGCACACACACACACACACACACACTCTCTCTCACAGCATGCAGGCTTCCCTTTCCTCTCTGTTTACAGTCCCGAGGGTAAAGACACAAGCACTGGGCAGGAAAATGGGTATGGAACCCACAAAGGGCACGGGAGTCAGATTGAACGACATTGTCATTACCGCTTCCCCGGATGTCCTGAAGGCTTTTTTCCAATGGTTTCTATAAACAAACAGTATGTGTACAAATATTTCTGGGTGTGACTAATGCCCAGAACATAAGAGAAGCCATGGGTAATTCAATAGAGGCATGGTAGATATCCTCTGAATTGCTCGAATGTCTGACCCGAGTGGTTACTTGGCTCCTCCTGCCTCTTGCTATGAGACAGGGGCCCGATGACACCCCCACATGGACAGGGGAATGCAGGGGGGCTTCAAGGATAAAGGTGGCCATCAGAAACGTGTCTGACATAGGCCCAGGCAGATATCATCATCCCACTTACTCAGCCGGACCCTTGTATTAAAATGGATAAAGGTACATCTCTATCCTGTGAACAGAAAGTAACTCTCTGATACCAGTTCAGCCTCTCTAGTAAGTCCTAAGTTACACGAGTTAATCACAAGCATTTTAAAAGCTCCTGCACATTACAAACGTTATGGGAACAGAATAATTTCATTATCAAGCATTCTGTTCCCAGTATACAATACCTGGTACACAGCAAGTGGCCTGAATTGTAGACTGATGAGCGAAAGTAAGAATATAAGCAATTACAACTTTTACTCACAGGTATGTGAAGGAGATCTTAGAAGAATTGTTTTGAATGTAACGTCTAATTCAAAACTCATCTTCTTCAATTGTAGTGCACTTGAGAATGATGCTGCTTTTATCTGACACCACAAAATCAAACTTACAATTTTATGTGCTGGATTTATGATTCTTAAATTAGTGTGTATTCTACCAAGGATATGATGGGTATGTGCTTTGCCTGTTCGTCCTCCCTGGGAGTGTCCGCCAGACTTCCTCTGGGGACTCCTCTCCTCCAGTCCCAGTCTATGTCATTCAGGAAGCTGAGCCCCTCTCTTGGTTCCAAGGTTGGGACTGAGACCCAGATCCAAACAATGAGCATTCACCACCACCGCAGCTGCTGGGATTGCTCTGGGCACGAGCACACAACAGACAGCCCCAGGGCTCTGACTGGGCTCCTGGAGGAGCAGATTCATCTTCCAGCCAGAGATCACCAGACCAGTAAAACACACCTGGGGCCGCCACTGGCCAGCGTATTGCCACAAGAACTTGCCTGAGAGTGAAGGCAGTTCGGGGGAAAGCAGCCAAGACACGGGAAGAGGCAGGTTCTTAAACATCTCAGTCATCATGGCTATTACAACAGCTGATAAATTCCCCCTTGCTTTTTTAAGCTAGTTTCATTGGGTTTTTTCCTCAAAGAGCCATGTCTAATAAAAGTGTCACATAAAATGCACCAACTATTTAAGAAAAATTGATATAAAAATATAGGGTATGATCATTAATTTATATTGCTCTGTAGGATAAGGGCACCCTCATTCCCTTTTGAAGAACAGTTCACATTTGCTGAGCAGGGTCAGTACTACAAGTGCCCCCTACGTGCTGGGCACTGTGTGGCCTCTCACGCAGACACGCCCTGGGCCAGTGATTGGCTCACAAGTCGACACAGTGGGAAAAGCACCAGCAAATGGGACAGATGGGTTTTCCTTCAAAGGCCCATTAAGCTGTCTCTTCTTGAGTCTGGTGTAAAACCTGCAAGTGACTCTGCTTGCTTTTATTAAAAAGTGACCTAAAGGTCAGAGGTGAGTTTCCGTTAGGTCTTAATTTCCTGTCTGCGTGCCAAGGGCAGGGATGCAAAGGCCACAATTTGTTAAACACCAGACGAAGATCCACGGTGGCTAGGAGAGCTGCCCCACAGTGCACCCAGCCAGCGGGCCTGGAGTCTGGAGTCTGGGGCTGTGAGGGTAGCTCCGTAACGCTGGGGGTGGGGTAGGAGTAATACTGTCAGAAAAGGACAATGGTTGAAGGAGTGATTTTTTAAACTCAAGATTTATTATTGAAGGAAATGCAATCCAAGCATGAGAAACAGATGCTTAGATTGAATAAAGCATAAGCGAAGGGGGACGATTTTTGACTTTATTCTACTGTACCACCACCAGCCCTTCTCTGAGGGCTGCGCTATCACAGGGAGCCACGTTGGCTTGGGATTATGAAGGCGGTGACAGTGGTCCCTCCCGAATGATGGATGGGGAAGGGTGAGCTCTCAGACCCTCACCATGCGCATCATAGACTCAGAGCGCCGACCTCGTACTCTCGGTATGAGAGCTGGGTGAGGGTGCATGTGAAAGGGCCTTAGTAAAGCCTGGTACAGTCACACAACAAACCCAGCTTTTCCTGTTTTCCCTTTTCTGCTTCATCTCATTCAGCAAACACGTTAAGGTGTTCTAGTGGAGCAAGTTGATGGAACGGTACATACCAGTGCTGGTGAACCTTTTAGAGACGAGCGGCCAAACTGTAACCCAAAACCCACTTATTTATCACAAAGTGCCAACACTGCAATTAAACCTGAATTCTGAGATTTTAGTTTAAAAAAAAAAAACAACTCATACACTAATCATTTTTGTCTCAAAAGAAAAGCAAACAGTATGCATACCATAGGTTCACCACCCCTGGTGCAAACACACAATGAATTCAGACAGCGGACACCAGTGTCTCCTACATCTGCCATTTGCTGCCAGTAAGACCTGGAAAGAGAATTTTCTTCCTTACAGTTCAGATTTTCTTTCCTTTTTTTCCCCCCTTTTTTTCCTCCTCTTCCCTTCTTTCTTCTTTTTTTTTGGGGAGGTGTAGATTGAACGCAGGGCTTTGCACAAACTAGGCGAGCACACTACCACTAAGTCACACTCCCAGACCTAAATTGCAAGCCTTCTTTTTTCTTATTTTATTAAAAAAAATCATAACCAAATGAGAGAGTAACAATGGTTATCACACTTCATGTGATCATCTTCAAAGGAATTACTCAGCACAAGACCTAAAGCAAAAAAAGATTCTTACAGAAAAAAAAGAAATAGATTATAACACAAACTTTTTCTTTAAAGATTTAAACTGTTAGTATAAATGAAACAAATTAGCATATATTGAAATATTTTTAAAACAATGGAATATGTAACTTGAGGAATGATTTGAATTTTTCCCTATATCCTAGCTATTGTTCTTCTATTTTGTTTTCTCTATCTATCTATCTATCTATCTATCTATCTATCTATCTATCTTTTTATCTTCTCATATGAGAAACCATGCAATATTTGAGCTTGTGTGCCTGACATTTCACTTACCATCATATTTTTAAATTGCATCCATTTATCTATGAATGCCTCAAGTTTATCTTTTTTATGGCAAGATAGTACTTCATTGTGTATAAATACCACATTTTCCTTATCCATTCATCTGTTGTTGAACATAAATGATATTTCCAAGATCTAGATATTATAAATCGTGCTGCTATAAACACGGGTGTATGTGTATCACTGTACATGATGATTTTTAACACTTTTGGGGTCAAATGGAATTTCAATTTTTTGTGTTTTGAAGAATCTCAACACTGATTTCCATTGTGGTTGGACTAGTTTACATTCCAATCAGCAACACAGTAGAGCTTCTTTTTCCCCACATCCTCGCCAGCATTTGCTATTGTTAGATCTTTTGATAATAGCCATTCTTTCCGGGCTAAAATGGCAACTCAGTATAGTTTTAATTTGCATTTCTCTGATGGCCAGGGATGATGAGCATTTTTGCATGTATTTACTGATCATATGTACTTCTTCTGAGAAGTGTCTGTTCATTCATTTTGGTTGCCCATCTGAGACTGGTCTTTTTATTTTTGCAGGTCTAATTGTTTTTGAGGGTTTTTTTTATATTCTTGATTTTAGCCCACTGTCCATGAAATAGTTGGCAAAAATAATAGGTTGTCTCTTTACTCTGTTGGTTGTTTCCTTTTCTGTGCAGAAGTTTTTAATTTTATCTGATGCCATTTATTGATTCTTGGTATTACTTCTTTTACCATTGGCATTTTGTTCAGAAAGCTCTTGTCTACACCTGCACCTTCAAGAGTTAACTATTTTATCTACCAGTAGATTGTTTCTATTTTAACATTTACATATTTGATCTATTCTGATTTTTATTTAATACGTGGTGAGATAATATGGGTCTTCACTCAATTTTCTGCATGTAGATATCCATTTTTCTCCACATCATATAGTAAAGAGGCTCTCTTCCCCCAGTGTACTTTTTTGCCCCTTTGTCAAAGATCAAATAGTTGTATGTGCCTGGGGTTTCTTCCTCTTCTTAATTTTTGTTCTACTGATGCACATGCCTGTTTTGGGGCCAGTACCATGCTGCTTTAATCACTGTATCCTTGCAGTATAACTTTAAATCTGGAATTGTGATGCTACTTGTTTTGCTTTTGTTACCCAGGATGACTTTTGCTATTCTGGGTCTCTTTTGATTGCATATAAATTTTAGGATTGTTTTATCTAGCTTTCAGAAATGACATTGGTATTTTGATTGGGTTTATGTTAACTCTGTAAATGCATTTTCATAGTATAGATATTTTGATTATGTTAGTTCTGTCTATCCAGGAACAGGGGACATTTTTCCATTTTCTGATGTCCTCCTTGATCTGCTTTATTTGTCTGATATAATTTTCATGGTAGAGATCTTTCATTTCCCTAGTTAGGATAATTCCTAAGTATTTAATTTTTACGCTATCGTGAATGGTATATTTTTCTGATTGCTTTTTTGGTGAGTTCTCCTCCTGGGTATTGGTCTCTTGTTTAATCAGCTCAGTCCATTGGTTGTCAACTCTGTTGCCCTGTGCTGCGGAGACCCCAGGGACTGGAGGTGGAGTTCACGGTTCCCAGGTCCTCCTGGCACCAGCATTGGGCCCTGGTAGGTGGCAACAGCTGGGGGTATGGTGTGCAGTTCCCAGGTCCAGGTTTCCTTATCATTACAATGAACATAATGACTATACTTTTGTCTACTTCACAGCATTGTTTAAAAAAATGAATCAATAAATTGAAAACTGTTTTGTAAATTAACGTAAATCATACATGCACACATAGACAGTAATGTGCACACACATCACACATAGCATATGTATATAGTCACATGTATAAAAGTGGTAATGTTGTAAAAGATGTGCTCACCATTTTATGTACATTGAAAGTGGATTGATTTTCATAACCTTGAGTCTGACAATACTGAATTCTTAGCTATGATACCAAAAACATGGACAACCAAAGGAAAAAAAAAATAGAAGGGACTTCATCAAAGTTGAAAGCTTTTTTCTGTCTCCAGACATTAAAAAGGAAACTGAAAAAACAACCTTCAGTTTGCGAGACGGTGTCTGAGAATGATATATCTGAGAAAACCTAGTAGCAGGAATATCTAAAGAATACCCACAACTAAGTGGTAAACAGACAAAATAACTATTTAAAGGGGGTGGGGGTAAATAAAATAGGTGGTTATGCCAGAGCCACTAAGCATATGAAAAAAATGATGAACATTATTAGTCATTAGGGAAATGCAAATCAAAGCCACATGAGGCTCCACTTCACCGCCATTACAAAGATGCTGCTGATTTCATTTTTAAAAAGAAATGGCAGCCAAGAGTTGGAGAAACTGGAATTCTTCTCCATTGCTGTTTAGAAGGTAGAATGTTTACTGCTGTGAAATGTAGCTTGGCAGCTCCTCAGACAGTACAACACAAAATCGCCGTGTGCCTCACAATTCTGCTCTTACATCTATACCCCAAAAAATTGAAAACAGGTATGTAAACAAGCACACGTACATACGTATCTAGCAGCACTGTCCACGAGAGCTGCCGGGTGGAAACATTCCAACAGTCCAGCAATGCATGAAAGGGTGAATAAGGTGTAGTATAAATCTTCAAGTGGATGACTATTCAACCTTAAACACGAATGGTACTCATGCATGCTACAAGATGGCTAAACCTCAAAACCATACCGTGAATCTAGGCATGATAGTGCTTGCCTGTAATCTCAGCACTCTGGAGGCTGAGGTAGGAGGTCTGCAAGTGTGAGCCCAGCCTGGACAACTTAGTGAGACCCTGTTTCCAAAAAAAAAAAAAAAAAAAAAAAAAAGCATTTTTAAAGGCTGAAGATGCAGCTCACTGTGAAGACCCTGGGTTCAATTTGCAGTATTGCAAAAACAAACAACAACAACACAAAACCATGTATTATGAAAGAAGCCAAACAGAAAATGTTCTGTATTGTGTGATTGCATGTTTTAGATATTTCTGAAATATCTAGAATAGATAAATTTAGAGAAAGAACTGGTGGCTGCCAAGGGCCAGTGGAGAGAGGAATGAGGGGAGTGTTTTTCTTTGGAGTGATGAGAGTATTTTGGAATTAAATAGATATGGGTTTTACACAATGCTGTGAATGTATCAAATTCCTTCAATTATTTACTTTAAAATGCTCAATTCATTACTTAAATTTCATCTGAATAAATAATTTTAAATAGATTAATAACTAACAGTTTAGTTTTTTAACTTGTACAAAGAGGTCCATCAAATAATTATTCTATAAATATTTTCAAAATATAGTGGTAATTCATAAAGTTTTTTAATGTGTCAGTTAAGTACATCAATTAATAAGAGTATCTTGGAAAAATAGGCTATTGCAAGAAACAGAGAAACCTCCAAATAAATTTTGAAGCAACATAGTAGGATCATTGCCAATGATATTACTGTTTTATACAAAACCATTACTAAATGAAATGAAAAAATTAAAACTATCTACAAATTTGCCAAGCGAGCATGCAATACTATGACATAATGGCAAGTTTTTCCAAAGTATGTTACTTGTTTATTTTATTTTTGATGATTCTTATCACTCTCTCTGTTGAAGAATGTTTTCTCTTCAAATTCAAACTAGCTAAACACCACTTAAAAGAACATTCAATGACAACATTTATTTCAACTATGAAGTTTAGTCAGCTGAAAAAATAGTTGAAAACATTCATATTTAATCTTGCTATTACTTAATCATAATAGATGCCATCCTGTTTCTTTATAATTGTGAATTAGTTTATATTGATGAGATACTTTATTGTATGTTTAAAGTTTCAAAGTTTACATGGAAACATTACATGGTTTAAAGGAACTTTATTTGATAATCAATACAGTTTGGTCCATGTGTGTGTCTAACAGTCCAGATACAACCTACTCAACAGAACTGTCCTAACTGTCTAAACCAGAAAAATCTAATACAATAAACTGAGTACACAGACGTGGGGAGGAGGAGACGTGGGGAGACTACAAGGTGTCTCAGAGGCTGGCGCCCGCAGGGAGGGAAGAGAAGCCCAGGGGTCGAGGTGGGCTGAAACAGGGGCCAGAGACCATGGAAGATAACGAGCCTGAGCTACTACTCGGCTCATGGAAAGGACAAATGTTCTGCCCTTTCCCTGCCGAGCAGCCTCCAGTTCTCCCTGGCATTGCTCCCTGGGGAACCTGAGCCAGAAAGCAGCCGGCTGACTTAGGAACCCAGCAAACAGAGACTTTCAGGCCAACCTCTCACAACAGAAAGGGAAACAAGAAAAAGGCAGCAATGGGTATGAGGGCAGGAGAGACAAGTCTCAACAGTGAAGGAAAAACTAACCACGGAAGGATGAGCATAGTCGCATGCAAACTAGAGACATACGGCAATTTATATTTGGTTTCTGTCTTCAATAATTTAACATCTTCTTTGGAAACAGGCCATATAATAATTGGCTTATTCGTATATAGCTCATTACTAAATATTTCCACAGATAACAAGACTCACACTTTACAACTTTACAGAGCAATTTCACACATGCTTTTTTCTTCTTCTTTTTTTTTCTGAGATGAAGAAATTAAAGCTTGGAGAGATGCCATGAACTTGAAATTGCTACAATCCTGGATGCCCCTCCCATCAAACCCCCTCATTCACACCTTCATGGAGTCTTATTTTTCTATTTAATTTTCAAGTCCATCCACTTTCCATCCAACATCCAAATAATTCCCCTTTCTTCCTCCAATTTGTTTTTCAACAATCTCATTTGAAAACACTCTTCAATTTTTTCCTATTGCTCTTAAGTTAAGGACCAAAACACTTAACATAACCTAAATCTCCTTGAAAATTCTGGCTTCTGCCCAGCTTTTCATCTCCTTCTCCTGCCCTTACTATGTAAAATCCAGTCAGACAAGCCTTGTATATCAGTTTTTCCAAAGTAGAGAGCTCCTCTTACCCCTGGGACTTTGTATATGTAGGTTTTTATGTCTGAAACAGAGTCCTTATCTCCCTTGGCCCCATCCTATAAAACAAATTAACTCCTACTCATCCTTCAAGATCTCAAGCCAAATATCCCTTTCTTGAGGAAAGCTTCCCTGGCTCTCCCTCCCTCTTTATAAAGGAAGGTCCCCTTGCTACAGAATCTCACAATTCACCACACTTTCCACATTTTATAATTAGACGTTTTATTATACTAATTTTTGGATTGCTTCTCTCTCCAGTATAAGCTTTATGAGGCAAATTCTATCCTTTTTTCTCACTACTATATCTCCATTACTTTTCATGATCTCAGAGAATTCCAAAATGGAACAAAAGGACAGGGAAAGCAAGGAAGGAGGAAAGGAAGGAAAGAAGGAGAGGATAAAAGACAGGAAGATATCGCCCAGGGTTTCCAGATCTTAAGTGACAGGTGAGATTCAAAACTCAGATCCCTGACTCCACCAAAGTGTTTTATCTTAGATAACAAAGAGAAAGCATGGGATCCATTCCAAACTCTAAATAATCCAAAGTTGCCACCCTCAAATCCGTTACTACCTTCACTGCATCCGTCATTTTGATGATCCGTTCAACAGTCTAGTTTGTTGGTTCTGGGCCGCTTCCCTCGAAGTGACCACCTTCGCCATCCCTGCAGTCACAGCCTGAGCCTTGGTGACTCCAGCAAATGCACAGCCTCCTACTTCTCATGTCCCAGCATCCTGCTTTCTGACTACCAGCTCCTTCCTTTCCTGCTTACTGTTTCCAGCAGTTTCCTGTGACAACTCATCACCTGTACACGATGGTCTTTAACCCACTCACCAAACTTGTCAAACTTTCCATGGTTTATCATTTTACTAATTCCTCAAGTGTACCTCCTTTGTTGCCCTTCTTCCACAAGACAAAAAAAGACCCAAACTCTGAACCCAACCTCTGTTTGAACCCAACTAGTTATCTTCTCTATGCTCACTCTTAAGAAAAATTAGATAATTAAGAGTGTATTTCATTTCAATATTGCAGTCTCCAATCTCATATCTGTATTGGGCACTCAACGCTAAGCAAAAAAGAAACTCACTAGTTTACTCCCCACATCTCCAAGACCCTTGTTCCATATTTTTGCTTTTCTCAAACATGCTCTTTCTACACTCCTCACGTTTATTTGATGCCCTCGTCTGGCTTCAGTGACAAAAGAAAACCACACAAAGGCAGCAGCTCCCCGTTTTCTCACCAAGTCTGTGAATATTTCTTCCTCTGGATGTCTCTTCTCCTTTCTACTGCTACTCTCCTGCCTCCTTCTGAGGCCCAGCTGCTCACTCTTGCCCAAAGTCTCATTGCTTCTTCCCGCTCACCACCTGGGGTCCCTTGATGATCCTGCTGCTCCTCTGCTGCACCAGTCTCCTTCTCTGTGGTCCTTTCCCTGAGCACATTCTCAATTGGTATCTGGAAAAACCTTTGATTTCACATCTCCCACTAGCTATTGTCACTATTTTCCTTCATAGCAAAGGCTCAAAAGGGATATTATAGAGTATGTGTCACTGTGTTTACTCTTCCTGTGTCGCTCTTCGATTAACGCTAACCAGCTCTCTGTCCCTGCAACCTCGGTGGGGCTTCATTCAATTTGCCAGCAGTCCACCTTCTGCAACACCCACGGGCACTTTCTTAGTAGGACTTGATCTGTCTGACCTGTGTCTTTCCGTCAACACTATCTTTTTTTATGGCTTCTATGACACTCTACAATTTTGGTTTCTCTCGCATCCTCTGGGCCATTCCTTTGAATTTTCGTTTGTATTTTCATGTTCCTTTGCTTAATCCCTAAGTAACAGAGCTCCCCAGGCTCAGTGTTAAGTCTTTTGTCACTTTTCTAAGAACGGTTTCTAAATGATCTCATCCAGTCCCGTGACTTTAACACCATCTGGGGCTAAGACATCTCACATCTGTCTAACAAAACCTCTCTTCTGAGCTTTGTGTTGCCGATCCTTACCTACTCAAGAGCCCCTCATAAGCATAAGAAATGTGACGTTATCCTTGACTTCTGCTCTGTTTTATTGTTTTATTTTTCCTTGGATGTTCCAGGCTCACAAAACCTTTTTTACTTCCTCTTTGCAGCATTCTCTTTCCAGTCTATTCGTATGGCTTGTTTCTCATCATTCAAACACAGCTTAAAGGTCATCTTTGCAGAAATTTTTTCTGATTATCTTACCCTAAGTAGAGCCTGAAGATTCTTTTCTTCCTAGCATTTATCTATCAATATTTTGTTATCTGATCAAATGTAAATTCTGCTAATTATCAATATTACTGAATGACTAAGTTAATGAATAAATCATTGCTGTAGTCAGGGTTTGCAAGAAGAAGACAATTTATACAAGACACCTAATTTACAGTATTCTTTTACAATGGTCAACCAAAGAGTTAAGTGCAAGAAGTGCAGGAAATCTGTCCACACACTAAGACCCAAGAAATCCAGTTTAGGGCCTGAATCCCACAACAATTCCTTCATGAGTCCAGCTGAACACCTAGAGCCCACGACAATGACTCATGCAAGTCTATTTCATGGATCTGCACTGGGAAGGCACAAAGGTCAGTGGTGCAAGCCAGAAAGTCTGTGCCAGTAGGATGAAGGATCTGTGCCAGCAGGCTGAGGCTCTGCATTGGAGCCAGGAAGCAATGCTCAAAGTAAGGACCAAACCTTCTCTGAAAAGTACCTCAGCGACAATGAGGTTCTGAGTTCCTCCGATGATAACAGCCTAGTTCATATCAGGAAACCAGCGAGACAAGCTTCTCCTGGAGATTGAACAACCATCTTCCCCTCCAGAGCCAGGAAGCTATGCCCAAAGTAAGGACTAGAGCTTCCCCAAAGTGAACCACAGCAATTCTCAGCAACAAGGTCCCAAGCTCCTCCAATGATAACAGCCAAGTTCATATCAGGAAAGAAACCCACAGTCTCCCACAGGAGAACCAACAGCAACAGGAGAACCAACAACACCACAGAAGACCAAAAACACTACTTCTTCCTCTCCAGCTCTCCTTTTTATCTTGGCAACAGTCCTCAGGTGGGCCATCCACACTCAGCACCACACTGATTCAGTTCAGCTGGTATGACTAGTTGACCACCAGTTATCAATTCACCACAATCGTTTTGCAGAAATTATAGAACTATTTGTAATCATACACGTTTTTTCTGTGTATAACAACTCATTCTTCTAACTCTAATAATTGCCCCATTCGATCCTTCCTGCATGAACTAAATGTCTTATTAGTAAAAATCACAGCAAATAATAAATGCAAGCATGGTACTACTTATTTATAATTTTATTTATTTATTTATTTATTTATTTTTGCGGCACCCGGAATTGAACTCACAACCTCGCACCTGTCAGACAGGGACTTAAGTCACTGAGCCAAACTCCCAGTCCTTTACTTATAATTTTAAAGACTTCAAAATTGCATCATCAGAACCTTATATTCAGGTTGGCAGGAAACATATTGTCAGTGTTGTGTGGCTTCTGAAATCCTGACCATGAAAGATAAGAATTTCGAAACCATTTGGTCCACAGTGTTGTAAGACCTCAGCTTCCTAATGCATAGTCTTTTTACTGTTTTCTTACTGAAGCTCTTCAGAAGTCTTCCTTGCTTGAGCCCTTAGTTGGCCTTCTTGTTGTATGCTCAACACCAGGAATTCTGCAAAAATCACTACTGCAACAGTGGAATTTCCAAGCAAGCACACTCAAAGGCTAAGCATGCACACTCACCATTCCAGCTCTGTGAGAGGAGAAAGTGCCTGAACCAAGCGTGGGCTGCTCTTCTTCAGCCTTGTGCCATAAGACCACCTACCCTCTACTGGTGGGCATGAGTTCCCTCTACCACTTCCCAACGGGGAGGAAACACTATGGGAGAACCCTGAAACACTGACCATACCTCCTCACATAATGCAGGGAATTCCAGCTTTTCAGTCAAGCTGAGTGGAGCTCAACCTCGAAGTCTGCCACCAGCTTGCTGTATCTCCTAGGCTGTTCCCTCCAGCATGGCAGCAGCTACTCATGGAGGTTGTTTTAATATAAATTCATTAAGATTAAATAAAATGAAATATCTAACTTCTATGATAACCCAGCCATATTTCAAGTGATCAATAGTCTAGTGGTTACCATTTGGACAACACAAATAGAATAGTCCCATTACTGAGAATTCTATGGGTCAGCAGTGATCTCTAACATTATCACTTGGTCCCCTCCATTCTAATCCTCAGTCTTCTCACCTGTTAAGTGGGGTTGTACATATACATATGTCCATCTCCAGGGGGGTGTGCTCCTTGAAGGATTGCACACAATCATTTATATCTTTCTGTTGCCTTGTTAGTGCAGTATCTGACTCCACAGAAGGTGCTCAGTAAGTATTTGTTCAACTGCACTACATTTTCTTTCAAAGCAAACTCTAGCATGTCCTCCAAGCACATTCATTTGTTTCACATGGCTACAATGAAATGTCTAAAGCAGACTAATTTTATAAAGCAATGAAGCTTCATTTGCTCAGAGTTCTGGAGACTCAAAGGCATTGGGTTGGCATCAGCTCAGCTGTAGTGAGGACCGTCTTGTTCCATCACATCATGGCAGAAACCTGTGTGAGCAGCACGTGAGACAGTGTGGGGTCCCACAGTCTTTCCAAGGTCACTTTCATAATTGTCCTCAGGGTACCTCAGTAAACCCTGCACCACCAACCAATGCCACCATGCTGGGGGCCAAGCTTCTATCACATGAGCACTTGGAAAGCAAATAATTTCTCAACCATAGCACCCATCATTTTCTGAAGCAGGATGAAGGAAAGATGAATTTCATACATAACAGATAAAATGGCCAATGTTTATGGATAGAAGGAAGAGTATTTGTTGATACTTCACCATGCAGTGTGAAGTTATTGTTTGCACTATCTCATTTACTACTTATAAAAAATCCAGTCTGGTGAGGTGGTGCATACCTACAATCCCAACACTCTGAGAGACTGAAGCAGGATTACAAGTTCAAGCCCAGCCTGGGAAACTTAGGGGGACTGTAATGGTTGATACCTTGCGTCAACTTGAGAAGTCTAGAAGTTTAACTAAGTAACTCAGCAGTTTTACATCCTAGGGTGTAGAGGACATGCCCTTGCCACTCTAAGATGTTCATTGTGTCAACCTGAGAAGTTTAGAAGTTGAACTAAGTACTTCAGCAGGGAAATGGTGTGAGCGCTACACCCATCCAAGTGTAGGTAGCCTACATACAATATAAGGGAGGAAAAGAGGTTTATTCCCCCTTTTTGATCTTGTTGCTTTTGCTATCTTCTACCACCTTGAAATGTTGCCCATGTGCCATGCCACCCTGCCTTAGAGTCAGCTGATTATGGACTCAAACTGTGAGCTAAATAAGCTTCTCTTTCCTTAATTTTAGGCACCAGGTATTTTGTCTGTGCAGCAAGAGAAAAGTAAGAAAAAATTTGGTACCAGATAAGTGGGATCATTGTTGTGACTATATCTGACCATGTGATTCAAGAGACTTTGAGTATGCCTTGTGGGAAGAGAATGGAAAAGTTGTGAAATGTTGCCTGAAAGAGTGGAACTGGAACATCTTAGGCTGTTCTCTATGGGAGATTCTGGTCAGAGCTCAGAAGATCAGAATGCAGATAGAAATCCTGCCAGTAAAGACCAGACTTGAGAGGTTTCTGCTGGGAAGAAGGACTGCATTGGTTGCTGGACTCCAGATGATCTGTGCTATGGCTTGGCAAAAAGTTTGTCTGCATTTTGCTCTTGTCCACCAACTTTGTCTGAGACTGAGATTAGGGGCACTGGACTAAATAAGTACCATGTTCCAGAATGGGGCAGCATAGAAAATTTGCTCCTCAGAATTGGATTCAGAGTGCCCAGTGATCAAGGTATTTGACCCCTATAGCCAAGAGAGAGGGAAGATTTTCTACTGCTCCAGCTAGCAGTGGATCTTGGCATCATCCACATGGTGTTGGTTTTAGGTGCATGCAGAATGCAAGAGTTGTGGGGTTAAGAAGGTTTCCACCCTGATTTCGGAAGGCCTGGGAGACCAGGCAGTGTGCCCGTGAGAGGTCAACATGTAAAGTTGTGAGTGTGAAGTCAAAGGTGCAGTGGAGACCCCAGAAGTTTGGAAGAGCCAGGAAAATAGATTGAGTAGAATAGAATAGAAATCTATTTCTATTGAATCCAAATAGAAAGTCACG
Organism: Dasyprocta punctata; assembly: GCA_004363535.1. NCBI lineage: Eukaryota > Metazoa > Chordata > Mammalia > Rodentia > Dasyproctidae > Dasyprocta > Dasyprocta punctata. The sequence goes on from RJWM01000306.1 coordinate 69,606, forward strand.
TTTTGTGAAAAAAAAATCTTAAAGAACAAAGTGAATCCCATTTCAAAAAGTACAAGATTGAGGACAGTGATCTTAAAAATTTGATAAAAATAAAAAAATTAAAGAGTAATTAGAAATTAACTACCTGAGAGGGCAATGTGTGAAGCTGTGAGTATAAAGCCAAAGGTGCAATGGAGACTCCAAAAGTTTGGAAAAGTCAGGATTATGGACTGTCTAAGGAAACCTGCAGGGAGGGAGCAAAGCTAGCCCACAAGAGAAGTCATGGGAGTTATTGTCACCAGAAGGTCATAGGAGTGGAGCCATCCCAGCCCTTTGGAGCTCATAATTTGCCACAGATTACCTCAGATGCTGCACATGGAACCATAGGACCTGATGTTTGCTCTGCTGGATTTTGTACTTGCTTTGGTTCCAATGCTTTGTATTCCCCCACTTGTAACTTTTGAAATGAAAATGTTTGTCTTGTCATTGAACATTGAAAGTATTTTTCTTTTCATTTGTACAGGGCCTTGCAGCTAAGAGTTTGCCTTACATCTCAGATGAGACTTGGTACTTGGACCTTTCAGCAATACTGAAACTGTTAGGACTTGGGCAACTCTTGCAGATAGACTAAATGCCTTTTCCACGTTCATGAGTCTTTAGGTGGCCAGGTATGAAACGTTATGACTCTAATGTAATATAATGTTAATAGATTTAAAAGTGGTTCTTAAGGATTGTTAAACCTGTGTTCTAATGTTCAAATTGTGAAGTGATAAGAATAAGCCTGTCTCTGTATTTTGGAAACTGGTTTAAAGAAATGTGTCTGGTTGCCAAGTTGACACGGAGTAAATTGTAATGGTTGATACACGTTGTCAATTTGAGAAATCTAGAGGTTTAACTAAGTAACTCAGCAGTTATTCATCCTAGGGTGTAGAGGACATGTTCTCACCACTCTAGGATGCTGTTCATTGTGTCAATTTTAGAAGTTTAGAAGTTGAACTAAATAACTCAGCAGAGGACCAGGTTCCTCACTTTGTAAATATCCTGTACCTGTGCAAGAGGGGGGCAAGGAAATGGTGCGAGTGCTGTACCCACCAGAGGGCAGGGAGGAAAAGAGGTTTATTCTTTCCTTTTGCTTTTGTTGCTTTTGCTGTCTTCTGCCACCTTGAAGTGTTGCCCCTGTGCCTTACCACTCTAACTTGGAGCCAGCTAATTATGAACTGAAACTTCTATAAAATATGAGCAAAGTAAACTTCTCCTTCCTTAATTTTGGGTATCAGGTATTTTGTCTCAGCAATGAAAGGAAAATAGCTAAGATAGGGACCCTGTTTCAAAACCAAATAAAAATTTTAATGGGACTGAGATTGTAGCTCAGTGTGAGGACCTGAGTTCCATCCATAATAAAACAAAACAGAACTCAAGAAAATTCTAAAAAATGGTATTCAAACTCTCATTTTACTGGTGAAGAAATGGAGACTCAGAAATTCAGAGCCAAAATTCAAGCCCATGTGTGGATTCAATGTTTATGCTCTCAGCTGTCATAACACTATGACCTCCTGGTGATAAGAGAACAATAACTATGTCTTGTCCTCTCCAGAGCATTTTTGTGATGAGAAAATGAGATAGATAATACATTTCACTCATTCACTCACAGTAAACTCCAAACATTCATGTAAAATAACTATTAATCTTAGGTACTTACTACTATTCAGCAACCCAACTCTAGTACTTTACTTAAAATGCAGGTAAATCATTTAATCTCTGAATGCTTAGTCTCAAAATCAGAATAACAATAATGGGATAAAAGTACTATGCATGCCTAATAAGATTATCATGAAGATTATAAAAATTAAAGTATTTAAGGAGTTAAGGATAGTTTCTATCACATCCTTGGCTTCATATAGGAGCTGTAATATTACTATTGATTCTATTACTCTTGTACATTAAGGAAGTGGGAGTAGAAATATCTTAGAATTGAAAACTGTCCTTAATAGAGGTGAAGAGTGCAGTTTCCTCCTTTGGTTTGTTTTCTCCTAAATCAATGCAAGAAAAAGAGCTCTGAATTATTACTTCTGTTACTAAACCAGAACTCTTAGATGGGTGGGACAACCCATCTGTAATGACTTCAGCATTTTAGTAGGACTCAGGTCCCAGCCCAGAATCTCTTTGGTGCCACCCGACAGATAGATCCTTAAGGCACTGGTGCAGCCTATCAGATGGAGGCAGGGGAGATAGAGAGGTCCAGGATCGTCACAGCCAGGGGACGGAAAGGGAAGGCTGGCATTGTGGCCAACACCTATGGTGCAGCCACAAGTCATATTTTAGAAGTTTCTGGCCATCTGCCTCAGTAAGAGTCAGGTAATCGCCCTCTATGTTTCTTTGTCAATAGTAACAAAGAATTACAATCTATTGTTTACTGTGATGTTTATTATTTACTGTTCTCTATTGTCTCAGAATGACTGGCTGCACCAGGATTTCAGACAGCTTTGCTGAGAAAGTTTATAATTCACCCAGATTTTAACTCAGATTTTACCAGGGGAGCAGTGGGAGTGTGGAGGAAGAGAACCTTCATTCCATTTTTAACCAAACACATGTTTGATGGTAAAGAATAGACTCCAAGGGGTGCTGAATCCAATTTCTGAAAAATAAAGGACCTCAAAAGTTAGAAGTAGACATTTAGAAAAGTCCATCTCCAGGTGATTATCTTCCTTTCCTCCTTTATTTGAATAGGTGCAGAGAACATCTCTTAGTAAAATGCTGGGAGCCTGCCGTCAGACTTTGCTAGCACTCTGGCTCTAATCTAGTAGGAGGAAATCAGCACTGGGCTTCTTAAAATAGTAAGTCATTGAGAATCACCCTCACAGGCAGGAGGGACTTACATGAGAATCCGTCCATAGGAAGACGCTGGATGAGCAATGTCAGATGTCTGATGTGATGGACTCTGTCGTGGACAATGACTGGCAGCTGATTAGATGAAGATGACAAGGGTAAGAACTTAAAAAAAGAAGTACAAGACTGTAATTAGCATTTGAGAAGGTGATGTTATTTGTTAGGAGTCAGCCTGGAGAGAAGAAAGTGGGGAAAAAACAACCCGAAAAGAGAGGGTGGAAGGGGAAAAAGCAGGTTCGACTAAGTACCTCTGCATGTCAAGGGTTAGAGAGTCAATGCTTGGCACAGATTGCATCATTTTAGCTTCATGAAACCTGTAATGTAGATATTATTATCTTCATTTTACAGCTAATAAAATTGAGGATCAAAAAGTTAAGTGACCTGTATAAGATGTTATGATTATTAAGAATTAAGATGAAATTCAAGCTCAGGACTTTTCTGAAAGTCCACGGCTTTTCTATTACATCCTTACCAAATCCAGGATATTATCACAGAATCTGTTATGTGTGTGTGTGTGTGTGTATATATATGTGTGTGTGTGTGTGTGTGTGTGTGTGTGTGTATCCCATTTTGCAAACTAAGAAACTGCTTAGCCAGTAAGCAAATGGAGAGAGCCCAGCACTAGAGACACAGAAATCCCAGATTCAAACCCCAGTTTTATTACATATTAAGTAAGTATCTTGGGTTATTCTGTTCCCTTCTGTGATGGAGAGATGACCACACTTGCTTCATGAGGTTCCAAAGAGGCAAAAAAGTGTGGCAGCGAGCACAGTGCGAGTCCTCAGTAAAGGGCAGCTGCTATCTTTTCATCGTCCCCAAACTCACGTTCTCTATGAACAAAAGGAAAAAAGCTAAACCTCACAGCACTCTGTCTGATACACTTCAGCTATTCAAAAATGATAGCTATTCTTCCTGTCACTAATGAAATGGCCTTTGCAGGCCCTTCTCCAGATTTCAAAAGTCTTTTGAAAAGCCCCTCCCTGCCCCCAGGGAGGCACGGGCACGCTCTCCTCCAGGACAAACCCTCCGAGCTCACTCAAGGTGGCCCGATCTCTTCCCTGGCACTCTGGTGGCTACAGCACTTCTGCCTCTCTCCGCCCACCTCCCCACAGACTCAGGGCAGAATAGTATCCCCGTCCTTCCTCTGAGGGTTGTAAGGCAGCTTAAATAATTAACTATTGTATGGAGATTTGGAAGGAGAGTACAAAACACCATAAATCCCGAGAATTAATACATAAAACCAGTGGTGGCCTTGGAAATTACATGTGTCATATTTGTTCAGCTGTGAGAATGGTATGAAACGTCAAAGTTTGGAGTGTGGTCCAAATCTCCCAAGACCAAGGATTTCCTGCAACTCCAGATCGGTTGTGTTCTCTGCAGCTAACACTGCAAAGTACCAATCTCTTAACACAGTGTTAGGAAGAGTTGTAATTGTTTTTCAGCCTCTCCTCTCTCAGACCTAACCTGCCTTGTGATCTCGCCATGGAAGGCAAGGGGCACACAGCCTGACACGCAAGACTTTCGGGTGGCATCACTGCATCAGGTATGGCTCTGTCTCCCTCTCGCTGTCATTAAGTTTCCCTTCTCCTTGGGAGAAAAGAAAGGTGACTACAGGTGCTAGTACGTTAGGTTGTTGTCATAAACTGAGGACATAATTCCTATGCATTCATTCATGGGATGATTATTGAGCGTCCTATTCGATGTCAGAGATATTATGCCACAGGAATTTTTAAAATGCAAAAATTCCTTGGTCTTAATGGTCAAAATAGAGCAGCAAACTGAGGATTGCTATAGGGTGAACTAAGACCTTACCACTCCAAAGACTATTCAGATATCACCAATAGCAGCATCCTCAAGCTTGCCAAAAATGCAGAATTTCAGCCCTACCCCACAGCCCATTGAATCAGAATGTGTAATTTTTTCACAAGATCCTGGAGTATTTTTATGTATGTTGGTTGAGTATGGAGATACACTGGCATCTGACCAGTGTTAGGGAAATTGCAGCGTGCTTAGGAGGTATAAACTACACAAATTATAATGTGCTTGTCATCCAGAGGGTGGGGTGTGGGTAGGTGATGTGGACTGCTAGGCATCCAGTCCAAGGGAAGAAATATACAGAACAGCACAGAGGTGTAAACTGCACTGTACCCTTCTTACCCTGAGGAGCTCACTACGTCAACACTGGGATTAGAATTTTCTAATTAAAAAAATGTTCTTGATAGTTGTGCTGATTTCTCCAGCGTGTTTCCTAAACAGCAACTAAGATCCTTTTCACGCTGGTTGTTTGAGTGATATAAATATCTACCCGCACCTAAATTTCACCCTTCACTACAACTATGTCTCTCATGCGAACTGTAAATGCACTTCCCAGTGAGGAATTTGCAACAGTAAAGAGATCAGATTAGAACTATAATTGTGAACCCTTTCAAATGTGTTTAGTGTTTGAGAGAAAGAAAGAACACGAAGGGAAAGAAAATAGAAAATGAAAGAGAAGAGGTATAATGCCTTTCAGATTAGCTTTTTCTACATCTTGCATTAAAATAAAAAAGAAAAAGAAAAAGAAAAAAGAAAACTCCCCAAGACTTTGGAGCTTTAATATTTATCCTTCATGCTGAAGTTTCTGCTCTTGTGGGCTTTTTTGTTACTTGGATTTAACCTTTTACACTCTCTTGGTCTTCTATTGACTCCAATTTTGTTATTTTCTGCATGTAGTTTTAGGGGAGCCCAGCGTTTGTTCAGTGCACTTACTGTTGCTCAGTGTCTTCGAGTGCGGCTCACAAAGCCCCCACGCATTCTCATGCTTTTATACCTCCCTAGTTCCCATTCCCAGCCCCAAATAGAAACAGCGTCCCTGGAGGGCCGTGCAGAGGGCGCAGAGGATCAAAGCTCAATGTGTGCATTTGTGGAAATGGCACAGTGAAACCCATTATTTTGTGCAATTAATACGCATCAATAATTATAATGATGATGATGTCATAATAATTTTTAAAAGAAATAGTGTCCTTCCCTGAGAGTACTCATATTGTCTCATGGAGTTCTTTAAAAGTACTCTTTCCTTTGCCCAGTGCCCCTTTATCCTCAGTAAAATCCTTCCTCTTCAGTAGAAATAGTTGCTGTGGCTATCAACTGCTGGGGACCTATTCACGTACTCTAAGCACAGTACTGAGAAGGCAACCATATTATGCACTGAAGTCCTTGTCTCAAGCTTTGTTTTCTAAGGAACCCAAGCTATGACATTTATAACTTGCAAAACACCTTTGTGTTGATAAGCTCATTTTAACTTTTAGCTTTGTGGAGTTATATATACCATTACATTCAAATGTTCTTTTAGGAACGAACATATTATTTGAAAAGGAAAAAAAATACAAGATCGCTATACTGCTAGTTTCTTTTAATTCATTGAAAGGAAAGGTCTGTGCTAATATTGTTTGGAGAACTTTTTATGCCCATATCTCTACTCTGAGTAACTACTTTGCAAATAACAATAAATGTATTCACTATTGCTTATTCTATCATTTTATTATGAAATTTTGTTTTATTTTTTCCATAAAAAAAGCCTAATTCATTCAACAGGTATTTATCAAGCAGCCACTCTCACCCTGCCTATAAGCTATCACTCCACTCTCGGGAGCTCTTTTTGCGTCTGGGATTTAACCTTCGTCCTGTGCATTCCTAGCTTTCAGGTTTTGTGGACCTTTGCAGTCACCTCCTCAGGCCTGCTCCGCCCCATGGAGCCCGCACAGCGCACTCCCTACTTGGTCAGCCTCTGCTTGAGCACTTCCAAGGAAGGAAGAATCACTTCCTCACCAGAGTGTTCTTTAAAGTGTATTTCCTCCTCCTGAGCAGAGTCCTTCCTTCCGCATCTACCACCCACCAGTCTGGTTCCTCTCTCTGTTCCTTCACAGAGGGGCAACCCTCACCTCCATCTACATTTTACAAGATTATCCCACTCCAGCAATGAGTGAAACTCGGGCAACGTCTCCCACAGCGTCCTCATTTCAGAACTACGAGTAGCAAAGCACTTGTCAATGAGAAAACCACATACTGAAATCCCTGCCATGGAAGCTTTCCTGGTGCTCTTTCTATGGGAGCCGATGGAGTCACCATGCTACTTAGCCACTTCTGCATGCTCCTTGCGTGTTGTGTGTGTGCGTGTGCTTTTGTTTTTCCCTTTGTTTTCATTAACATCTCAATTTTGAAAAAACATTAGACAAAGTTTTAGGGCTTTAAGGCAGCTTATTAAATATAAATTGTTCCCAAACTAATTCCTAAATTATTTTGCCAGTTTCTATTAAAAATATGTCTTTTAAATAGAAGATGAACTGATCATTCAGCAAATGCACATACAATGCACCCTGGAGGTCAGGCATCGCCAGGTTCTGGAGATCACAAAATTGATGAAAGCATGGTATCGGCACTAGAGAAGCTTAGGTGAAAACTCACCTGGAGGGCAGGAGGGTGGAGCTAGGAGAGGATCGTACCTCTCCCGCTTATTCATTAGACAATCTCGGGCAGGTTGTCTAACTTCAGTAAATCTCTATTTCATTACTGGTCAAATGAGGTTATATGATATAGTATTAGTCTCCACGTATTTTAATGATGATTAATGACTCAATGAGTTATAGCCATCATTATAGTTATTAAAATTAATAAACACTCTGTTAACTTAACAAATGATTATTGTGTTTTCCCTGAGAGGCAATTCATTATACACGGTTGACACAGACGTGAGCCGCCCGGGGTCCCTGTGAGGAAGCGCTTCCCGGTCGGCTCTAAGGGCGCAGTGCACCGCAGCCTTCGGAGGCCAGCAGCAGCGGGGCCTGACGCCCTTGCTGAGGCAGTGCCTATCTGAGGCCAGGCAAGAACGGTGTTAAAGGTCCAGCCGTTGAGCCCAGGCTTAGCCGGCCGTAAGCGACAGTATCCGCCCCGCACGCCCTGCCCCTTCCTGCCTCCTCGCACGCTTTATCTCTAGTGAGCATATTGGACCCGAGGCCCACCTGCTCTGCCGCCGCCTCTGGAGAGCTCATCCTGTGAGCGCTTTGGAGCTGTCTTGCCAGGGTCTGAATTCGAACATCTGCTCTCCGGGTTCTCTTGGGAAAGTCGTGTCAGCATACGTGGCCTTGGTTTCTTCACCTCTAAAATGAAAGTTGTTGTTAACCTCCACCTCACAGGAGTGTGGTGAGATCCAAGCAGTTCATCGTCAGTATTTGGAAGAACGCCCGACACCTTTAAGCATTCGGGAAACATTAGTTGTTATTTTCAGCTTGCCCACGTGTTGGGTTCTGTGTCCCACCCTGGGTGCCCAGGGAAGGACCAGGTACGGCCCGTCCACGGGAGATCCTAGTCAGTGCGGTGCTGAAATCGTGTGTTGGTGAGAAAAAGGCCCTGGGGCTGGGAAGTGGGTCACTGCGTCAGACCCTGGCGTAAGGTTCCTGCCGCTAATCCAGCACTGGGAAGCCTGAGGTGGGGGAGCCGCATGTCTGAGCTCAGCCTGGGCCTCTAGCAGTTTAGTGAGACCCGCGGAATAAAAATTAAAAAGGCAGCTCAGCACGAAGGCCATAGATTCCATCCCCAATATCACAAAGAGGGAAGGGAGAGAGGCAGGAGGGAGGAGGA
>RJWM01000306.1:78186-238028 GCA_004363535.1 Dasyprocta punctata
GAGAGGAGAGGAGAGGAGAGGAGAGGAGAGGAGAGGAGGAGAAAGAAGGGAACTATGAGGACACGAAACCCTCCTGGTTCGGGTGTGGGGAGACCTAGTCTGAGACTATTTCATCAAGGAGACACCACACTCGTGTGACCATGGGAATGTCAAGCAGAACTTTGAAATGAAATTCACGAGAGCCCACAGTACACAGCCTGCCTCCTCCTGTACGCTGGAGAGCAGCGTGTGTTACCCACACCTCACACTCTACCTGTGGAACCCGAAGGACGGCCGCTTCCGTCTTCTTCCTGTTGGTCGTCTCCTGAGTCCCACCGAGAGCAGCACCCTGCGAGCTCAAGGTTCCTCCCCAGTGTCAAAGGAGCTCTCCCACTGGGCCTGCCGCACAGCAAGCAAGACACGCGCGCGTTAAATCAGTTGAAGTTCTGAGTTTCACTCAGGAAACCTGAAAGTCATTTTACCTGAACAAATCACAAGGCTCCTAGACATCCTGAAGACTAGGAATTTCTCCTGTTCACATGTTTTACCCAATGCGGGGAGCTAAAAATGAATGTGCACGGCATTCACCCCTCTAGGATGTATTTCTCATAAATTTTATTTATAATGCAAATAAAAAGACAAGGTTGCTGTCCTCGAACCCAATCAAAGACGGAGCAGAGTGATTGCTACATTTTATTACCATCTCCTCGACTTACATATTTTAATAAATGGACAACGTATACATACTCTCCCAGAATTCACAGAGTATCATGGGAACTATAAATTACAGTCAACATTAACCTGCTTGGGATCGACACTGCTACATGAAAACAAATGACATATTCCAGTTTAATTTTTAGTTTACCTTGGTTTAAGAACTGAATGGGGAAGAAAAATATAATAAAGGAAAAAATGTGTTTATTTTATCATCAGAAGAACTTCCATGAAATAGAGAAGTCATTCTTCTCATTTTACACAGGAGAAAAAAAGGAGCACAGAGGGTAGACTAGTTAAACAATGTTAGCAAAATCATGGTCAAAGCAAACAAAAACCTACCTTTTGAGATCGCCACATTAATGCAAAGAGTTCGAGCTTTGGAACCCAAAAACCCCAGTGCACATGGTAGGTTCATTATCATTATTTGTGTGGTTTGGTTATAGGTATAAATCTTTGGCGACCCCATCACCTCAGCCATCAAATGGTAGCATCTCTCTTTTGGATTTGCTGTGGAAATGGAATGAGGGAAAGTATGCAATGTATGCTCCCCAGTTACTAAACCTCTTTTTCCTTTTTATTACTGTTTACCCTGGTCCTCACGCTGTATCTGCTACTGAGGGGTCACTAGGATCATAATGTCAGATGGGATCCCCACCCTGTTGATTGGATCGCTAGAAAGAACAGCTGGGATCAGACACACAGTGCAGCAAGCCTCGAGCCACCATGCTGCCTCCCTGGCCCCCTTCCTTTAGGAAGAGTCTAACTCAAACTGAGCCTAAGCCTTTCTGGCTTCTTGGCGGTGGACAGACCTCCGGCGCGTCAGCACAGAACTTCCCCGGACAAACGCTGAGCTCCCTCACCCCGCAGGGTGCTAACTGGTGCTGCCCAGCGCAGCACTTCCGTTCCCGGGGTCCCACCGTGCATGCGTGTGGCACGGGAGCAGCACAGCCACATCCTTTATCTCCCCCACTGACTGCGATTTCCTTTCCGTGGCGGACTGAAGCGGTATTTGGTGGGATGGGTGCTCTACAAAGCACAATGTCATTGGCACAGCCTCAGTGGCAACAACTTGGATGTGAAGAAGGCGTTTAGTTCACCTGGACTCCTGCTGAAATCCTTAAGTTCCAGAAGTCTGGAAGTTCTAGGTGTTACCCATCACCGAGCCCAGCACTCTCACATTACCCACAGGTAGCGCGAGGCCCCGAGATGATATTTTCCTAGAACCAACCAGTAGGTGGTGGGAAATGGGAGCCCCGAGCCCATTTCCCTGAGCACCATGCAGTGCTGTCTGTCACACCACAAGGCTTCTTCTGTGTTCAGCCTGGGCCGCAGATCAGAACACAAGAGTATGCCTGATGCCTTCTAAGCCATTTGTCCATTTACAAATATTCAATGAACACTCCCTTTTTCTCGGTGGTACTGGGGATTGAACCCGGGACCTTCACACTGAGTTACACCTCTAGCCTTTTATATTACATTTTTGCTTTCATTTTAGACAGGGTCTCTTGGTAAGTAGCTTGCTCACTCAATTGCCCAGGTTGGGCCCCAACTTGTGATCCTCTTGCCTCAGCCTCGCAGATGCTGGGATGACAGGGATTCCAGTCATGTACTGCCACGCCCAACTCCAGAACCTTCTTGATGTAAGAAAACTCAAGTGCTGAGGAATGTAAAGCCCTGACCGCTCCTTCCAGGGGTTCACACTGTAGTGCACTCACTACACATAAACATCAGTGTGGGCGCAGAACCCCCTTCTACTCTCAGAAAGACAGGGTCAACAACGTAAGACAACAGAGAGGGAGAAGGAGGCTTCCAGAAGAGAGGGGTTCTGGAAGGAAAAAGAGGCATCTGCATGCCTTCAGGGGCTGGGAGGAGGACTGGAGAGAACGTCCAGCCCACAGCTGAGGCTGTGCGTGGGCACAGAGACGTGGGCTAGGGTGGGAGCTTGTGGAGCTACCAACGTTGGTGGTAACTGGGCAGAGAGAGGGAGGTTAGTGAGTCATTCATTCACTCATTCATTCACTTCACACATCTGGGCTAGCACGTACTGTGGATTCTGGACATGGGGAATACAGCACCAGCTCCTTTCCACCAACCCTTCTGCGTTCCTCTGCTCGTCCCTTCCTCATGCACACATGCATTAATGCTCTCACTCTTGGCTTCCTAGGCACAGTAGAAGACACTAACTCTTTGGAGTATAGGGAAATCTCTACTAGTTAAAACTCTCCATGGCCTGATAAAACTCTCCACTAGCTTCTAAAATCACCTGTCCCTGGCTCCAGGCTGTTCTCACAGTTCACACCTCCCTGCAGCTGCCTTCTCTCCCCCAGGACTGCTCCAGGCCCATTAACTGCCTTCAGAGGGTTGCCATGTGTGAGGAGGGTTCCTGCTGTTTCTGGAGAGCAGTCTGTAGTGTTCCAGCTCCTGTTCACAACTCCAGAAATGCTCTAGAGCCGAGGCCCAGTTCCTTAGTAGACAACCTGTCTCTGAGGTTTAAAGAAATTCCATCAACCTTGAGAGGGAAGATCTTCAGTTTCCTTCTAAGAATTTTTTTTTTGTTTGTTTTTGGTTTTGTTTTTTGTACTGGGGATTGAACTCACAACCTCTTGCTTACCAGGTAAGCACTTGAGCCACTGAGCTAAATCCCCAGCCCTCCTTCTAGGATTTGCCTATGAAGAAAGAGAATGTGAAGAGTCAGCAAAGCCCTAAGCTTGGAGAGTGGAGGAAACTGACTTTACCTCTAATGGCTTATGTTACCTTTCTATGTCTCCATTTGCTGGGTCAGGACGGTGGTTTATGTTCCTGTGGCCCCGCCAAGTCTCAGGCAATCGTGGCATGGGCACAGCCGTGTCTAGCGTTGGTGATTGGTTTGTTGCCTGGTGCTGGGATTGATGGTGTGAGTGCTGCACCCGCCCAGGGTGGAGCTGATGCAGGATAAGGGAGGGAAGAAGATGCATCTTCCTCTCTCTTGTCCGGTTCACGCCTTGCTGTTCTGAATCCACCATGAACAGCTGCCGCCACTGCCACGCCGTGCTACCTTGGAGCCAACCAAATGTGGACTGAAACCTCCAAGAACTGAAGCAATAAACCTTTTCTCCCCTAATTTTGGGCATAAGGTGTTTTGTCTCAGCAGTGAGAAAAAGTAACCAACACACAGTGATACCACATAAGGCTACTATTTGTTAAGCAAGGTAGCTCGGCTCAAGTGCCTGCTGGGTTACTGGTAACTGGTGACCACGCGAGCTCTTACTTCAGCTTCAGCCCCGCAGTGTTTCTTCTTCCTACGAGCTAAGCTGTGAGGTCTCAAGTCTGCAAGGTAACCAAGGACAACAACGTTCTCCTTAGAAGAAAGTTTAATAATTAGTTTCTTTAATAATTGGTTCAAGGATTATCTCCTGAATGGGTGACTCATTAATGTATCTACAAAGTAGATGTTATACTTCATTGTGGATCAAATTGCAAAGAATGCTTACCTATGAAAATTCCTCATATAATTCCTAATTTATTAATGAAATCAGACTGGCTGTTTTGTAGCTAGTTATCCACTTGAAAATTCCATTTCTTATGAATAACCATGGATCTCTGGGTGGGTAACTTACACTCTTGACTCTTGATTTTCTCAACCTAATTATGTATATTATAGAAATATCATGAAGAATAAGTAAGAAAAATGTACATGAAGCATCATTCTTCTGTTATTTCTTTAGTAATTAAAAAAATGAAATAAAAAACCACCCCATCATCAGTTCAATAGTGTTCAGGAAAAACAACACAAAAGAAAAAATAAAGGAGAAAACAAACACAAAAAGTTAGCTGTGAAATAAAGAAACATTCATTATGAATTTTATTACTCCAACTACTGTAAACTGTGTAGGAATCGGAGCTGCAAAGCTGCCCATTAAACTGTCTGCTCTTTCCTGTTTAAATAAGGTCCCTCTTGGGTCGTGGCAGCCTGGGCCTTCGTGAGTCTGCGTCCAGGAAGGAAGACGTTTCTACGGTAACCACGGAGGCCTTCTCTGGAGGTTCTCTGGGAGAGGCCAGGATCTGGTGCAAGTGACAAACCCCAGTTCCCTTGATCGCGTACAGAAAGGTAGCAGCCATGGCATCCAGGGGGAGCAGAATGAGAGCATTCAGGCGTGAAATCCCTTTCAATCAGTCGCTTGTTCCCCTAGATGGAGACTTCTCTTTGTGCCGCTCTTGAAAAATGGCCAACCTGGGCTCAGTGGTGTATAAATAATAAATGTTCCAGAAGGAAAGAGATTTTTTGTGATTTGGGGAGAGGGGTGATTAGCCTCCTGTCAACATTTGGTTCGAGTTTTGAGAAGGCTCGAAGTTGCAGGAAATCATAGAGAAGAGCCCAATAACTTTGCGTTATGAGCTGTATTTCATAAACTGCACGCCCATGTCCAGGTCAGGAGCAGGGGTTTGGGGACAGAAGACTGGCCAAAGTCACAGAGTGAGGTGGTTGGTATCAAAACATCGCCTAAGCTCCCAGTCCATAAAGCTTGAATTGTATGAGTTTGACCGTGGTCGCGGAGTGTGGTAACTGCTCTCATGGACAGCTGGACAAGAAGCAGTGGGAATATTAAAGAGGAATGCCAGAGGCCACCAGTTAGGAAGAAGAGTTAGAGTTTGAGCTGAGAATCAGGAATGTGTAAAAGCTGCTCTCATTTATTGAATGGTGCAGTGTTGCTGAATACTTTACATGCACTATCTCATTAAATCTTCACAACCACTCTCTTAGATGAGTACCAATCTAGCCACCCTTTTGTGACGGAGAAATGCTTTGAGAGTCCACTTTTCTACCTGCTAGTAGGAGACAAGGCCATGAACAAACCCAGGTCAGTTCACTGCCTTCTGTAAGTAAACCCAATTGTGTGGCATGTGGGGGAAGTTGGGGAGTGTTCTGGGCAGAAAAAAAAAAAAACAATGCAAAGAAGGGCAGAGGGGTGCAGTGTGTGCTGTATCCATCCTATGCCTGGCTTAGTGGACCTACCAATGGCACACAGCCTTGTGGCGGGATCAGGAAGCCTTGGTGGGCATTGCTCCGGAACCCTGAGAACCTGGCTGTGTCCAGAGTGGGACACTGTGACTTACCAACTCTAAAATCCCTCACGTGCTTGGTGGGCTGAATGTATTCCCTGTATCCTCCTGGAACGTGGAGTAGTAAAGTCTATAATAAACCATTCCATCTTTTACAACTCACTTTTACTGCCCGTGGGTTTCTGCAGGCTCTAATCATTTGTATCCCCCTCTTTTTGGACACACAGAGTATAAAGAATTTCCATCTCAGCTTCTTTCCATGGGGACACGTTGACCCTAGGTGCCTAGAGCCAAAATGGTTCCAGTTCAGTGAACAGTCTTTCATGGAAAATCCATGGTTGAAGTTGATGGAAAAATTACCTACCCATGAGGAGGCCATAAGAGTCCACGCCAAACGGAGTGAAAAATGGAAAAGGTCATCCAGAGGTCCAGGCCAAACTGGCCACACATGGGTAGAGACTCTCCAGGATGTAACGACCACAGTTGCATGCTTGCTCATAAAAGGGGAGAGGAGCAGGGAAACAGAAAAGGAGAGGGGAAATGAGCTAGCAAGGCTCACGTTTTATAATAGCATGTCACATCCTCACTGCGATCCCTGTTCGCCATTGTACAGGGATAAAACCAAGTGTCAGAAAGGCAACAGTGTCCCTAAGGCCTTATATGGAGTAAGTGGTCAAGCCAGGACTTCTGTACAGAGCTCTCTGACCCTAAACCTCCACAGTCTCCATGTCACTTCGAAATGGTCAAGCTAATGGTCAGTTTGAATTAAAATTTTTGCCACTATTTTGTCTTGCATTCCTGTGAAGTTTACTGGCTTTTGATAGCCCATGTTTTGACAGATAGGAGAGTACAGTAGGAAGCATTCTCTGAACCCTGTGATAGTTCCAGAGAGCTCAGAAATTCCCTTGTTCCATAGGCTAGTTAGTCGGGCAATCAGTATGTTCAAGTGCCAACTCTGTGCAAGGTGCAATGCCAAAGGGGTGAGCAAAAGGTGAAGACCACTCCTCAGAAACATGTTTACGCTGTGGCCAGTGCTATGGAGAAGCAGGACAGGGAGCCCCAGTGAGTGGCGATGTTGGAGAGGGAGAAGTGTGTAGTCAGAGAAGATTTCTGCAAGAAATGATAACTACTGCGTTAACGAGGTAGACCGGTGTGACCATCAGCTGTGATATGTCAACCTGACCTGAGTAATAACTGCCTAACCGATTAGTAAATTCCAAGTGTACCTATAGATGGTTACCACGGAAGCCAGCAAACCAAGGGAGGAAGACCCATCCCAGACAAGGAAGGCTCATAGCCTGGACAGAATAAAAAGGGAAAGAAGGAGGGCTTCCCTTTAGGAGGGGTCCTGTCTTTGCCGTCACCTTTGCACATTAATCTCCAGTCTTGGCCTTCAAAGCAGACCCACACTGGTGACTTCAGAGTGAGCTCCCGGGACACACCGGATCCTCAGGCTCTCCAACACACAAGCAACCACTGTGGTTTCTTCACTGATCCCAAAGGCGGCCATCATCACTCCTATGCTTCTGACCCTGCAAGCCTACCTAATGCATCCCTTTGTTTAAATACACATAATTTTATACTGAATCTGCTCCTCCAGGGAACACTAACTAATACAACAGGGACAATAGTTGGGACAAGGGAAGGTTGGGAGTGTGACAGGGAAAGAGGAGTCACGCAGGCCACAAGCATATGCTTCAGTTGTGTGACACAGTAAGACACAGAGCTGTGGAAACAGGGAGAAAGGACAGCTTACCTAACCTGGGGTGGAGGGGGATCAGAAAAGAAGTGACACTTGAGCTTTGCATTGAAGGGTGCACAAGCATTTGATGGATGAAAGGTTGCTTGATTGTGTACACAGAGGAAAGAGAATGAGCCAAGATTCAGAGATGAGAGAGAGCGTTACCTGTCTGGGGAGCTCAGCACTTGCTTCTGTTAAGGAAAGAGGGAGGAGGGGACAGGAAGGAAGTGAGTTGTCAAAGACAGCAGAATTAGCGGCACCTAATACTACCCCTGAGGGACATTATTGAACCTAGGAGAGAGTGAGAGGCAGATTTGCTCTGAAGTGGACAAGGGAGATGGCTGCATTGTGAAAGGGAAGAAAAAAGAAAAAGAAGGGAAAATGAGCCAGTATTTTTTGAGTACCTACTGAGTGCCACGTAATTCAGGAAAGACTCCATCCCATAGATGAGAAAACTAAGGTACAAGAAGGGAAAGGAATTTGGCAAGTCACAGAGCTAGTTAGTAGTGACCAGAATTCAAACTCTTCTTCCTGACTTTTGGAATCCTCTCATAGTTCTGTTTCCAAGAATTTTCTAGCTCCACATGAATGTGATTCAAGTAGGTAATCAAATTTGACAAACAGTAAGTACATTAATGATGACCTTCATACATCAATGACAAAACCTTAGCTTCAATTCATTAGTCAGAACTGATCAATGTAATTAAGAAAATGCTGATCACTTAGTCATGCAGAAGATTGAAGCTAGACCCATATCCCTCACCATGTACAAAACTAAAATCAAAATGGGTCAAAGATCCAAATGTTGCTGGGCGTGGTGGCGCATGCCTTTAATCCCAGCACTCGGGGGGCTGAGGTAGGAGGAGCATTGTGAGTTCGAGGCCAGCTTGGGCTACAACGCGAGTGCAAGGCCAGCCTGAGCTACATAGTGCAACCCTGCCTCAAAAAAACCAGGCCCGGGAGTTTGGCTCAGTGACTTAAGTGCCTGTTTAGCAAGCGCGAGGTCATGAGTTCAAGCACCAGTGCTGCAAAAAAAAAAAAAAAAAAAAAAAAAAAAAAAAAAAAAAAAAAAAAAAAAAGATCTAAATGTTGAAACAGAAACATTAAATCTGCTGGATGACGACATAGGTTAAACTTTTGAATTCATGGGGAAGGCAAGGACTTTCTGAACAGATCACAAATTGTACAAGATACAGCACGAAGAGTCAACAACTGAGGTCATATCAGATTAAAAGCATTCTGCACAGTATAGAGAAAAACAGAGTGAAGAAACAACCTACACAATGGGGTGGGTGGATTTCTAGTTACTGAGAAAGGACTCATTTCTAGAATACAAAAATATCTAAAAAAATTAGGTTCCCCCAAATAAAAGACCTATTATGGCCTGTATCTACAAACCCCACCCAAAGCCTCATACAGTCATGGGAGTGTTTTACAGAGATGTCTGGATCTAGAGTATGTGAGGTTGGGATAAACGGTGTGTGATTACTGAATCTGTCCACTGATTGGTTTGGCATAGTTCTGCCTAGGATTAAGGGTGTGAATACTACCACCATCCTAGGCCTGCATAAAATACAAGGGCAGAATGATGGTTAATGTGCTTCTGCCTGCCTGCTTGCCTGGACTATTCTCTGCTCCATGCTATGCTGCTTTGGAGCCAGTTGACTACGGACTGAAATCTCTTCAAACTGTGAACCAAATAAACCTTCCTCCTTTACCTACAGGGCATAAAACTAGGTTACAAAAACCCATTTCACATTTTTCTACTATAAATTTGTACTTTAGCATAATAGTAGCGGGCTGGGCATCTCAGTAGCTATGCCTGGGAAGCAATCTTTGTGTTTATCCACTTGGTATGATGAGTGGCAAGGTGTGTGCATGTGTGCAAAAGTGTCAGACTGGATTTTTCACTCACAGGTTTTGCAAATAATTGCCTTAATATCACAGGGGTAATATACAGCCACATTACTCTTAGACTCTGTTAACAGGTATTTTACCATAAATGAAATGTGGATGCGACTCACAGTAGCAGAACCTGAGGAAAGTAGAAAGCCATCTGTGCATTCACCCATTTGGCAGATGAATGCAAAGAGGTCTTTATTTAGGATACATGGAGAGGACTGCATGACTCATGGGGCTGGGCTCCTATGCTGGTAGGAGACAAAGGAAGCTGAAGGTTAAATGACCTCTGGCCAGAGGCAGAGCTTGTGGCCAGCATGGATGAGGCATGAGGAATGGATTGGAGCTTTCTTCATGCACAGGAAAGGAAAAGAATGTTGTATCCGGGGCTAAGGAAAGAAGGAGGAGGAACTCGTCATCAGGAAGGTAAGCTGTTGTTTTTGCTTTGGCCTTCCACCATTTTATACCACTACCATAATATTCAGTAATTTATATTAGGTCAGAAACCTTTCACAAAGCAACAACTGGTTTTACCCATGAAGTGCTCATTGCTAAATTTCTGTGCATTTAGGGTACGTTTTTTAAGAAAAGTTTTCTTTTGATTTTTCTGGTAGAAATAGCCCAATTCAGTATAACGGTACATGAAAAACCAGGTTTGTAAATTTTGAGGAGGTTGAAAGTGAGTTATCAAATCATCCATGCATGAATGATAAAACTGGTAATGACTTTAATACTGGCCACGGGAGACAAAGTTCCTGTGACAGTGAAATGGAGCAAGAATCAACACAGACACAGAGAATACAGACCTCATTGACTCATTTGACAAAGAACACAGCAATGTGAGTACACGTTTGACTAGTAGAAATGGTCATACCAACAAACAGTATGATCCAATTAATATAGAGGAATGAAACTCCCAACCTTCTAGATGTCTGGTATGGGTTCATGTTCTCCAAAATCATAGAACGAATTTTAGGAGCAATGGAGGTTAAGAGCAGAATATATTTATTGAGAGAAGGAAAGCTTCTGTATGGGAGAGAGACAGAAGGGGTCCCAAGTGGGTCACCAAAGACTCTGTCTTTTCTAGGGATTTTGCAGAGCAAAACCACAAGGTGAGACAGGTCCAAGATGGGGGAAACATGGGAACTCACAAGGCAGGCAGGCATGATGTGAGACAGGACTACGGTCAACCAATAAGATTAATCATTCAGGCAAAATTGACCAAATCAGGGACAAATGGGGAAGCGAGTCATATAGCAAGTGTGCATGCTTAAAGTGCAGTGACTCTTTCTGTAAGGGGTTAGGATGGTGACTCCTGGCTTTCTCAAGGTGATCCACACCTATTTAGAATATCAATCCCTGATGTTTATGCTTAGGGTGTGGTTGCATTTGTTTTGCCTTTTGTCTTGAGGTCTGACCCACAGCAGAGGTGTCTCTCTCCTCCAAGTTTGCAAGGTATCTGGTCTTCTGCACCGGCTCCTTTAAGGATCCAGCCCTGGCTGATTGCCTATAATAGTTCTAACTAACTCAGCTGCCTGTAATACTATGTTAGAACTTGGTCTGAAAATATGGTTTGTGTCTTGGCAGAAAAGAAAGTATTGAATAGAATGACAGTACTACTACTCAACATTGGAAATTTGTAAGAGATGAAGTGCTTCAAAATGTTGTGAAATACACAAATGCTGAAATACTAGTAAAATGTTCTGTATGACCAATAGCCATACCAAAATAATATATTTATTATGACACCTCACTAACTGAACTGAGAGCATTCATAGGTCTGCCATACTTAGCAGGGATTTCTCATGGTAATTGTGGGAATGTATAAAATTTAGGGAAATGCAATGGGTACAGGCTTGAAGTTTGTAGAATAACAATGACACTGAGATGATTTGGTTTCCTTCAAAACTGCCCGAGATTTGACTAAAAAAAAAACCACCATCTACCAAGAAAGAAAAAGAACTAATAATATGGCTCCTATATGCTCATGGTTTGAGAGATTTGGGTTAATAATCAAGCAATTTACATACTATCTGAATATACAACTACTGATGAACATCTTTCATGGTTACTGTAGCTTTGGGGAGTAAATTCCCCCAAAACCTTCAAAATATGGCATAAAAATGTATGCCTTTGTAGATGTGAGGACTTATGCTTTCAATTTAGAAATTTATCCTGGATCTGAGCCACTAAGTCCTCATTCATACAGTATTAAACCAAATGACGTTGTGAACAGACTTGTTGCTCCCATCTCACAAACTGATCAAAATGTGACATATGACAATTGGTTTACCAGTTTCCAACTGATGCAGCTTTTGCTACCAGAGCACAAGTTGACCAGCAGAAACAAAGCATAAATTTCATCTGCCCATTTCCTTTGTTCCACAGGAACAAAGCAGAGATTCCAAATGAAATGTCACAATTTTAAAACAGAGAATTATGTAGCACGATCTTTGAATTTCAGAAAGATTTACACTGTCCTTGTATATGGCAAAGAAAAATAAACTGGAACTGCTGATGTCAACATTGCACCATATCGGAAGTACTGATAGGGAAACTTTGACAAAATGGAAGCCTGACTTGGAAACTTTCTACAACAAAACCAAAGGTGGAAGAGATGTTGTTGATGAGTTATGCAGTAGTTATAATGTCACTTGAAACACAAAGCATTAGCCAATGTTTGCGCTTTAATCCTAAACACATGTGACAAAAATATTTTGATAGTTTACAAAGAAAATAACAGTGCAAATGTCATGGAGAAATTTCCTTAAAAG
This sequence comes from Dasyprocta punctata, assembly GCA_004363535.1. Taxonomy (NCBI): domain Eukaryota; kingdom Metazoa; phylum Chordata; class Mammalia; order Rodentia; family Dasyproctidae; genus Dasyprocta; species Dasyprocta punctata. Next base: position 90,337 of record RJWM01000306.1, read on the forward strand.
ACTGAAATAAGAACTCATAAGAGATCACTGACAGTAGAGCAAAAATAAAACTTTTCTACCCAATGAACTATGTAAAAAGATTGTGGAGCACAGTTGCAAACCAACAGGTCAATATTCAAGTGCAGCATCACAAAGACCTACTATGACAACAGGAAAACCAAAAACGTGTCAACTGTGCCCCACAGGAAAAGATGGAAAAACAAAACATATATGCTATTAGTGTGAGGAATACTGGTATATGGAACAGGCAGTTTTTAATGTAAGAAGACTGCCTTGGGTGTGACAATTGAAGCAAAGCTTATTTCTGTGGTATACTTTTGTTTGTATTTACACTGTAGTTCACATAGGATTTTTCTTATTATTTTGAAGAAAATAAAACCAAATGAAATAAAGCAGAATAGAGTCAATCAAAACAAAACAATGAACATGGTACATGACTTCAAAAAAAGACAAAAGGAAATCAGTAATGATTACCATAATGCCTCTTGTTATTGTCAAAATAACTACCCATACCATCAGGCGTAATAAAATCAAACAAAATAGTACAGAATAAAACCAATGAAAACAAAACAATGGAAGAAATACAGGACTTCAAAGCAATAGTAAAACAACAGTGGTTACCATAATGCCTCTTGTTATCTTCTAAGTAGTTGCCTATATTATCAGACATAATACAATCAAACAAATCAAAATAGAATAAAATCACTCAAAACAAAAAATGAAAGCAATACTGGACTTCAAAACAAGGTAATGGAAAATCAATAACGGCTACCATATTGTATTTTGTTATCTTTGAAATAGCTGTCCACGCCATCAAATATAATAAAATCAGACAAACTGAAACAGAAAAAAACCAAACTGGACAGAACAATGAAGACGATACAAGATTCAAATCGTAATGATAGGTTAAAAATGGCCACCGCTTTCCCTTTTTAAACATTTCCCCCCCTTTTACTTTCACAATATGTGTTGTGTACTTTTAATACAACTAACTCCTTTAGTTTTTTATAGTAGGGAGGCAATACAACGTTCACCCATGTGACTCCAAATCATTTCATCCTTGAGCATGATCTCAAGTTGTATCCATTTACCTACAAGAGCCTTGAGGTTATCTTTCTTTACAGCTAAGTCGCTTTCCATTGTATAAGAATGCCATGTCTTTCTTGTCCACTCTGCAGCTAATGGACAAGCTACTCCCACTTCTTTCTGGTTCCCTGTCACATACAGCATTGTTTTCTCTCCTTTGACGTTCAGCCTATGAACCCCTTTTCAAGTTAAATGTGTTTCTTGTATAAAACATATTGGTGGATCCTGCCTCCTGACCCACTCTGCCTGTTTTTCTTTTTATTGGGGAATTGAGACCACCATCTATATTAATGGTTATGGCCAACATGCACTGCCTCTTCTCTGCCATGCTACTTTCCTGATGTTGGCTGCCTCTCCATTCAATTGTCTGCCCCACTCGGTGATACCCCTCTGCCACTGTTTCTGGAGCTGTGGTCTTTTTTATCTCTGTCCTTCAGTATGCTTTGTAGGGTTGGTTTGGTGGTCCTAAATTCCTTCAGTTGTTCTTTGTCATGGAAGTATCTTGTTTCTCCATTAATTTTGAAAGATAGTTTTGCAGGGTACATCAATCTGGGTTGGAAGTTGTTTTCTTCCAGGACTTGAAATACTTCACTCCAAGCTCTTCTTGACCTGATGGTTTGTGTTGAGAAGTCTGTTGTGATTCTGATGGGTTTTCCTTTATAGGTGATCTGTTTCTTCTCTCTAACAGCTTTGAATATTCCATTCTTGTTTTGAATTTCTGAGATGTTGATTATTATATGTCTAGGTGTAGATTTATTTTTGTTATGGCTAGCTGGAATTCTATATGCCTCACTTACCTGAATGTCACTTCCTTTTCCTATGCTTGGGAAGTTTTCTGATATTATTTCTGTAAACAGATTTTTAATGTCATTTGTATTGACCCCTGCTTTTTCACTCACACCTATAATTCTTAAGTTATGTTTCTTTGGTCTTTCTTGTGGAATTGTTTGGTTTGTCTTGTTGAATTGTTGTTTCCAGGTTCCTTGTTATTTTCAAAAGATCTTTCCTTTCACGATTACAAGCTGCAAGCCTGTCTTCAAGGTTTAAAAGTCTACCTTTGTTTCTTTCAAAGAAACTGCCAGCTTTCAAAGGAGTTGTTGATTTCCTAGATATCTCTTTGAATCTGTTTCACATATTCTAAATCCTTTTTTTGTATTGTTCATTCAAGCTTTCCCTCATTTTCCCATGATCCTTTATTTTTTTAATCTATATCTTCTTTAGAGATGCTTAGCAATTCTTTTATCATGTTTTTCATTTTTTCTTTTACCTGAGTATTTCTGTTCTAATTTCTCTTATAGCCTCACGAAGTTATTTCTTTACTTCGGTTGCCATTGCTCTAGAAACTTCAGATGTGCAAGTCCCAATCTCATCCTTGTTTGCATCTCCTGGACTTGCTCTGCTTGAATTGGAGGCCAGAGACTGCCTTTGCTTCTTTGTCTTGACATTTTCCTGGGTTCTTCTGGACAAATGGGTACTGGGGTCCCAGGCACTTCCCACATTGGCTATAATTTCTCTGAAGCGAGACTGTTTGGTTGTTCTGGCCAGTGATGGCTGTCGGTATCTGATGGTGGACATTGGGTGTGCTGCTGCAGGGCTGGCAGCTGCTTTTCTCAGCCTGTGTTGGCTCCCTGATGGCTAGTGGAGTGCACACAGGGCCAGGGCTGGCCACCGCCTTCAGACCTGGGCTGGTCACCAGTGGGGGTCCTCCACTTCTGCCCTTGAAGTGTTTGCAGGGGTAGAGCCAGATGCCACCTCCAGACTAAAATGGCTACTGCAGGAAACCTCTACCATGACTGTAGATTGTGTGTAGGGGCAGGGCTGGTTGCAGCCTCCAGACCAAACTGGCTACCCACAGGGAACCTCTGCTACGGCCTTTAGAATGCATGTGGGGGCAAGGCTCAGTCAGAAGAATTTCCAAGGCTCTGTGCCCCACTAGAAGCTGCTGAAGAAGGACTTTGGCAGTTCTGGTTCTGGGCTTATCCAGCCCTACTCCAAAATGGTTCCCGGTCAGTCGCTGTCTCCTGCAGGAGGACCAAGTCCTCTCCACTCAGCACCTGCCAGTGCAGTGTTCCAAATCTGCCATTCCCCTCCACTGCCACTCCCCTCCAATGCTGCCCTCTCTCTGCAGAGGCCTCCAGGATTGTCAGCCACTACATCACCTTGATTGTGCATCCCCAGGTTCCAACATCTCCTCTCACACAGTGGGTCCATCTCCAGGTGGAAGGTGCCACCAGCCACTACCCTCTTCCTTTAAATTTTTCTTTTTACTCTTTCTGTGGGCTTCAATTCTCACTTTAGATTCTTCCTGGGTCCAGGGGACCCACTTCCTTCCTTCTTGTATTCCCCAAGATGCTATATTCCAGCATCTTGACTGTCTCTCAGAGAGGCTTTTTACTCTGCTGCTTACTGTTCCACCATCTTCCCGGAAGCCTCACATATGTTTTTATTTCTGATGTTATCTTCTAGTTTTTGTAAGCAAGTAAACAACTGATGTGAAAATGTTGATGCCTATTTTAAGTGCTCATTACACATTTGGTATTTCATTTTATTTGTATCTTATTTGCCTACTAAGTACACATTATACAATATAGTAGGAAGTTCGTAACAAAACAGGAAGACAAGCAAGGTGACAAGAACAGCCTACCACAAAGGAAAGGAAAGCTGGGCACATGTGCTGTCAGTGTGAGATGCGTGTGTGGAACATGCAGTTGTCATGTGTGAAGAGTGCCTTGGATGTGACAGTTGAAACAAGGATTACTTTTGTTGTAGAGTTCTACTGGTATTTTCATTGTCTTTCACATAGGAATCTATTTCTGATTTTATCTTTGAGGTTTTGTAAACAACTACACAACTGATGTGAAAATGTTGATGTTTACTCTGTGCAATATATATGAAGAATTTGAAACCTTATTTTATTGATATTTTATGTTCCTGTTAACTACACATTGTATAATATAATAAGAACCTCTTGACAAAACAGCAAGACCAGCAAGATCTACAAAAGGGCTAGGAAAACAAAACACATGTGCTGTCAGTGTAAGTAATATGTGTGTAGGGAATGTGCAGCCATGTGTAAAGACTGCGTTAGGTGTGATAATTAAAGTAAAGTTTTTTTGTAGAGTGCTATTAGTATTTTCATCGTAGTTCATATAGGAATTTATTTCTGTTGGTTTTTTAAAACTTTGTACACCAAAAAATAGTCAATGTTGAAAATTTTATTTTTTTATAAACACTCAATAAATATTAAAAATTCAACACTTTGCTCTTTGATGTTTTCTGTTAAGTACTCATTGTTTAATATAATAAAACTTATAAAATTAAAATTAATAATTCAACAATAGAAATATTCTAAAGAATAAATGTGGGTATCATACACCCACAATAATATACTTTTATGACAGAATTGAGGTTACGGGTGTCAGGTATTTTATCTCAGCAAGGAGAAAAGTAACTAAAACAAGACCCAATCAAAAAATGGGCCACTGAATTGAGTAGATGTTTCTCAGAAGAAGTAAAAATGGAATACATGAAAAAATGTTCACCATCTCTGAGAAATGAAAATTAAAACACTACTGAGATTCCATCTTAATACATAAAGAATGGCCATCACCAAGAAATCAAATAATAACAAATGCTGGAGAAACAGTGGGGGAAAAGCACCCTGTTACATTGTTGGTGGAAATGTAAACTAATACAACCACTGTGGAAATCAGTATGGAGATTTCTCAAAGAACTAAAACTAAATATTCCATTTGACCCAGTTATTCTCCTTCTAGGTATCCTCCCCCCAAAATTAAAAGTACCATATTATACTGGTGCATGCACACCAATGTTTATACCAGCACAATGCATAATAACTACATTTTTGAAGTGTTCTGAATGCCCACCAACAGATGGATGGATGAAGAAGGTGTGGTATTTACACATAATGGAGCACCGCTGTGTCATCCAGATAAACTTGAGTCATTTGCAGGAAAACAGATATACCTTGAGACCATAATGCTAAATGAAGTAAGTCAGGCACACAAGCTTAAGTAGCACATGGCTTCTCTTACATGAGAAACACAAAATGTAAATAAAGAACAACGTGAAAGACAGACAACAGGAAATAGGGAGCCAGATCTTTTGCAAAAGGAAGCCAGTAAGAGATGGAAGGAGGGGTAGAAAGGGGAGGAAGAGGGGATGAGAACAGAACTAAGATGTGTTGTGTGCACCCACCAGCTTCCCACGAGGAATGTAATCATTATGTATTGCAAACAGGTACTAACAAAAATAAAATAAAAAGCAGAAATCCACCTAACTCTCAGGAACACCACAGCCTACTGAGACTTTCTGCTCTGTTATCTAAGCCCAGTGACTTCCTTCCTCCTTATGTGAGGCAGGTGCATGATTATCTACAGCGCTGGAGCCTCACGTCTCACAGTCTTCATCTCTACCAAACAACCCACGGAGTTCTGAGACTTTAGTCCAAAGAAAGATCTCTGATTGGTCCCATGTGAGTCAAGTGTTTACCTGACAGCCAATCACCTGTGAGCAAGCACACAGCCAGGGCTACTGGGAAGAACCCATCTGTCTATTGAGGACCCATCTCTGAAATTCTTCCTGAGTTGAACGGTTATTTTAAAGGGCATCCACTAAGTTAATACCAGTGTATATCATTGATGGGAGGTTTAAAGTGCAGTAGATCCTGAACTAGGGAGGATGTAGGTTCTCTCCCTATCTCCCAAGATGCTCACAACATGCATGAGAGGCAGTGGCCATCTCCAGGTAGAGAGAAGGAAGCTGAGGGTCAGCAAGGACCAGCCTGTGCAAGATCTCACAGCCAGTGGGCAGTGGACACAGGCTCAAATCCTGAATTCTGACTCCAAAGTCGTGCACTTGATTCCTCTGTTGGCTGCAGTCTACTGACTCTGCCTGCTGCACCAAATCCACCCCCGATGTAGCACGAAACTCCTAGCAATCACCTCTGCCACTGGTTGTGTGAACTAGAAAAAATAACCCCCACCAGGTCTACTTTCATGGTGATGAGATTGAGACACGAGTGAAAATGTTTAGAAAAAACGTCACGCAAAACAAAAGTGAGCTAGTACTATTTTATTTCTCACAATCTTCATATGCCATGATTTTGAGACTTTCTAGATTTAAAACACAATCTGTCCTTTGAAATAAGAGCACGTTTATGGAGATTCAATGGGCAGGCACACCCAAGTTTAGAACTCCAGATTGACAGAATCTAACCGAGGGATCAGGAGTGTGGCTAATTTACCTTGAATTCAAATGGTGCGCTCTTCTCAGTTATTTAAAGCAGGCATAAACGCTGTCCCTCCGGGTTCACGCAGTGCGAACCCCTGCTTTCTGCTTATTTTTTCAGTTCACTAGGTTCATTGGTATTGAGTTGTAATTGGTTTTTGCTGAGCATTCTCACTCTGAGAAGAACTGATCAACAACTGTGACAAAATGAAGTTTTTCTTTCATTTGCAGCCGGACAATCCTCCTTGGAGTGTGGGCCGATCCCTAGCCTTAGGAAACACAGTAGTAAGGGCTGCCCTTGGGAGACACCTCTGACAGCCACCGTTGTGTTTAAGGCCCATCAGCTACAAATTTGCCCAGACTGAGAACTGTGGCCCGATGCTTCCAAACCCACAGAGGCGGTCAGGCCACGGGCCAGCACTCGGTTTCTCTGGAACTCATCTGACCTCAGGCCCCTTCGCCACAAAGTGCCACAGCCTTAGTCTAGGCCTCCACGTCTCTGCCCCAGGCTGTTTAACCGAGTCCTGCACACCAGCCTTTGCTGCCAGCTGGAGCCAGGAGTAAAACACAGATCGGGCCATGTCAGCCAAGGTTTTGACTTCCTCACCGTAAGATAAGGAGCTCCACACTCTTTTCTACAGCTCTGTCACCTGGCTGAGTCTCCTCCCACGGCCACCGCACTCCTATTCTCACACATGGCACCCACGGCACCTGCCCTCTCCTTCTCCCAAGCAATTCTGACTAGCACGGCCACCTCTTAGGGAGGGCCCGCTGCAGACCTAACTCAGTATAAATCTTTTCCACATATTCTCAGCAACCCTCTATGATACAATTGTTCCTTTATTATGCTGACGTTCGTAAACTTGAGGAAACTGCACAGAGTCACACAGGCTCATCACACAGGTGCCAAACCCCAGCCTACCTGACCCCTGAAGGTTTCCTACTCCGCTGGGCGGCCATCCTGCAGGCCTGTCAGTTCCCTGCGTAGGCCCCTCCCTTTTACATGACCACAGTCTTTACAGTTGCTCCCCCTTCTACTTTTAAAACCCTCTTTATTTTTCATAACTGGCAGCTATACATCTCCAAAGATTGGTTCAAATATCACTGCTTTCTGGACTCCCCATGACATCGTAAGCAAAACTGTGCCACTGTCCCGTGTGTGCGCATAGAAGAGTGAAATGAAACTGAAAATAACCGATGGAAAAGTCTTCGCTTTGCTGGCGTAAATGGTACATCCAGAGGAAGCATGGAGACTTAGGCCGGAAAGGTTGCCTGAGCCAGATCCCGGTTCCAGAGTCCAAGAGCTGCTTTACAGGCAAAATCTTGCCACAGAATACAAGGAGGGGAAGAAAAAGAAGAATGAAGCCACTGAAATTAGCCAGATGCAAGATATTGAGGCCTCAAATAGGACTCACAACTGAGAAAATGGAGGAAAGGGGCCAGATCCACTCACAGAGTATCTGGATAGGTGAGTGAAAAGGAGACGCTGCCTACGAGAAGACCAAGACTTTGAAACCAGATGTCAACAGACGGAGAATGAGCATCCTGAAGGGAGCAGACAGATGCTGGGCGTAGTTAAGACACAGTGCGGCGGCTGCCTGACCCCCCCATTAGCTCAGCTTGGACGCAGAAGGCAGTGTTGGAGTTGCCTTCTTAGAAGTCATCCACAAAGGAGAGAGGACAAAAGCCAGAAGAAAGTCTAAGATGCTGTCTTGGTTACTTTTCTCTTGTTGCTGAGACAAAATACTCCACACCAAAAATGAAGGGAGGAAAGGTTTATTTAGCTCACAGTTTGTGGAGGTTTCAGTCCTTAATCAACTGACTCCAAGGCAGGGTGGCATGGCACAGGGGCAATGCTTGAGGTGGCAGAAGACAGCAAGAGCAGCCAGAGCAAAAAGGGGGCAGGGAATGAAGCCTCTTTCCCTCCCTTATATTGTAAGCAGGTCACCCACCCCCGCCCCAGGACGGCTGTGGCACTCACACCATCCCCTCGCCCTCCTGCACAGGCTTAGGATGTTTACAAAGTAAGGACCCTGGCTCTTTGCTGAGCTTCTTAGTTAAACTGCTAAACTCCGCCAGTTGACACATTGTATCCACCACAACAGACAGGCAAACTGCCAGGAGAGAGGAGCACAGGGCCAAGAAAAGTTAGAGAAGAAAGAGTATGAAAAGGAAGGTAATAGTTTTTAAAGGACTAATGATGTCTTGTGCTGTGTGACAATAAGAAGTTTATTAACTTTTCCAGACTCCATATCCCAAATTACATTGGAATATTAACACCACATTGTGAATGATGAGAGGATTACATGTTCCAGCCAGCTTGAGCCACCAGGGCATGGGCATGACTGTCCTCTCCACGGCTTGTACCATCTATGGGACTGTCCTATGATGCCTGATGGGACAATCATGCCAGCACCACCAGTGGTTCAGAGCTATCCAGCAACTAGACATACAAATTACGGCCCTATTGTTAATGAGTTAAAGGTAAGTTTTGTGAAGCAACTAGCCCTTCGCTTGGAGTTTATCAGGCACTTGGTAAACAGTCACCCTCGTGACTGGCAGTGGTACATTCATTGGTAAAGGCGGCTCAGGAACATAGGCTCAAATGTTGAAACATTTGGGAGGAAGACTGGGTTATCTGTTGTGGTGATTGACTGTGTCTATTTTAGCAAAAATAAAAGAAAGTAAAATGGCTCAACTCTGCTGCCATCAGTGCCTACAGCGCTAGTTCAAAAGTGTGGAAGAGTCTGTCAGATGCTGGACGAGACCGAGCTGCAATTCCCTGCACACTTGAGTCCACCAGTCCAGCATTTACACTCAGCCCATGTCACAAGCATGTGGAAAATCCCAGAAAGGGGAGAAGTCTACAGAGAGGGGGCTGGCCGAGGTACCCAGAGCAGGCCTGACCAGAGGAAAGAAGCCAGTGGGCGGCATCCACTCCAGAACCACCAGGAGCCCAGTCCCTCCCAGCAGAGGAACCCCAGACACACAGGGTGGGGCCAGCAAAGGGTGACGTCTGGTGCAGAGTCAGGAGCAGCGCAAGCTTTGAAAGTCAGAGAAACCGAGGTCCAGACTCTGGCAGCACCGTTACGAGCGCTTCTGTAGAAGACCTTTCTTAGCCTCAGCCTGTTTCTCCGTGTATCAAATTGAAAGGACAATACTTTTTCTACATTTTGGGGGGGGTGTGGACTAAATAAGGTAGGCATAATGACTGAATCAGAAGTAATCTACACATGCTAGCTTTCTTCCCTTCTCCAGAGCTCAACTACATGCCAAAGCCACTGGGGTCCCCATGGTAATTTTTTTTTCTTTCTTCCAACTCAGGAATGCTGGAGATGGGGATTATAGTCCAGACCTTCAAACACAAAACATCCACAGAAAAGGGGGTATTTGACAAAATTAGAACCAGTCTCCAAGGATACTCATAGGCCAAAAGATGGTCTTCTTCTGCTTCATGTCGCCAGGCTCTTCTGCTAGTTTGTGAGAATTAACCTGACAGAGGCCAGTTACCCAAGAGAGGCCTCTCACCAGCTCGAGTCGTGTAATAATGACAGCTACTGTGGATTGGGGGCTGCCTTACATCTCCTCATGCTGTGCAAAGCAGCCGATATCATCACCTTTTTACAGAAAGGGAAAGCTCTGTAAGTAAAGAGGAGCTCAGTGGTTTGCTTGGTTACCCAGCTTGTCCAGCAGAGTGGAACTGAAACCCAAGTAGGGTCTGCAGCCTGAGATTGTTCCCTGACACCTTGCTACCTTTTGTGGCTGAAATGAGAAGTGAGTTGGCCAGAGAGGCAGGAGGGCTGCACCACGGGTGGAACTCTGAGCAATCGCAAGTGGGGAGAAGGAGGAATGGCCGAACTGAGAGGCAGGAAACTGGAGGAACCCAGCGTCTCACCTCAGCCTCCCTACCTATAAAGCAGGGCAAGAGCTCACAACCTACTTGCCGCCTAGAGTTTCGGGGCGGATCAAATGAGATTTTATAATTGAAACCACTTTGCAAACTATCAAGTCTCATATAAATGTAAGTTATTATTAATTGTTATATGCATTAAATAATTAAATCTCAGCTATAATAATGAAACTTAGAAATTACTGTTAATGACTATTAATCAAAATGTATGTTTGTGGTAATTATGCTGATTAAAATTCTCCGATAATAATGATAATTATCACTGATACTGAGAAGTGGCCCATCAGGTGTGGACTCCCACGAAACTGTAATGTAAACATCACACATGAGACTTGGCCAAAGGATACAGAAGCAAGGTAATTAACACGGTTGGACTTGAACAAGACAAACACATTAGCCCTGGTTTCCTCGGCGAGAGCTCTGCGGTGCTGAAGGGAGAGGCACTGACAGACGCCCAACCGTCCGGGGTTTACGAGCGTCCGCGTTGCACTTGGCCGCGCCGTGGGGCGTTGATGCATCTCTCCGTGTGGTCACACCTGGACATCAGGCTGAACTCCCTGTGATTCTGTGACTGTGCCATTCTCAAACACGCCACCTAGCTCTCTGCAGACTATCAAGTCGCACATACATGTAGCTTATTTATCGCCCACATTGCCTGAAGTACCAAGATCTTTTGTGTCCTGGTTCACACAGATTATCTTCAGTAAAGCCATTCTGGAATTTCCCAGGAAAACCAGGAATCTCTTTCCTTTCTGTTCTCCATCTTCTCCAGACCTCTACTGCAGAACACACTTGCCCAGCTCTATGGTTTACAAGATATGTTTGTTTAAAGTATTATCTTTATGCTTCCGTTGCCTCATCTATGAAATGAGACTAACAGTACAGACCTTCTAGGATTGCTGGAGCATGAAGTAAGACACCTATGACTTCCTGAACAATGTTACACGCATTCCACACAACTCGTGTCCATCGCCTTTAGGACTGAAGGATGAGTCACTGCCCCAGTCTCTTTGCCAGACTCCTTTCTGTTTTCTTATCATCTGTGCTCCACATCATCCCTGCTCTTCTCATTATTACTAAAATGGAAATAAATAGAAGATATTCTGACTCTATCGTCAAGAATACAGGAAATAGTTTAGGATAACTATTGATCATGAAATCAGAAGATTTTGTTTAATCTTGACTTTCTTAGGTGCTCTTGATTGGTTTTGTATGGCCCCCTCCTCCTGCCTCAGAGTCAGTTTTCCCATCTACAGAATGGAACTAGAGACTAGACCTGCCTTGCACTGAGGCTGCACTGTGAGTCTGGCATGAGGACACAGATGTGAAACTGCTTTGTAAACTGAAAGTCACTAATCAAGCATAAGATACTCTACCATTATTAGAACCATCTGGAATTGTTTGGACTTACCAATTGATAGACTCAGTCAACACTTACTTGACTTACACGAAAAGCGGTTGTTATGCTTGGATATTTGTTTAAGCCTTTAACCCTATGCGTGTTATGAGTCTTTTCTTCACATTTGTCCCAGTTTGAGATTTTCAAGTTTCTTTTCCCCAAAACTGAGTGAAATCAGGGATTAAGAACATAGCTCAAGTTGAAACATTGCTAAAGATTTTCGGTTTCTGTTTCCCTTGGGGAAGTTGAGGGAGTTGCTTGTGCCCAAATAATTGTTCCAGCTAATAGCCAAGTATTAAACGCGGCTCAATTCACAGTGTCCCTTGAGGCTTCAGGAAGCCTTAGAGGTTACTTCAGGCTAACAGGGAGTTTAGACTAAGGTGGCAAGTAACTTTCAGGATGAGAAAGGATTCCATAGATGAAGAAAACAGTACCAGAAGTCAGAAACCCTAAATGCTAATCTAGTTCTATAGCCTTCTAATTTGGATAATCTTCCCCTATCAGGCCTTAGTTTCCTCATTCGTAAAACTGTATAACCTTCTCCAATTTATTAGTCTTTGCTGCACAACAAATCACTCCACATCTTAGTGACTTTAAAACATCAACAGGTGATTTCTCCCCTCTGAGAGTGGCTTGGGCAGTCCTGCTGGTCTCGCCTGGCCGTGTGCACAAAGCAGAGCTGGGCTGCCAGATGGATGGAGCCCTGGCCTCAACGGGCAGAGCCAGATCCAGAGCCTCTGCTTCTGCGAGGGTATTTCATTCTCAAGAGGGTACATGAGGTCTCTTTATGTGACAGCGGTGCTGCGAGACACCAAAGCCAAAAACTGTGTGGCCTCTGAAGGCACAGCTTTATAGTGTGATAGTCTCCATGCTCTGTTGGTAAAAATAAGTTACCTGGTCAGCCCAGAATCAAAAGTACAGAGAAAGACTCCACCCCTAAGAGGTCAAAGAAAGCAAAGCAAGCCTGCAAAAAGGGAACAGTCACAAGGGTGCATGCTTCATTGGCCATTGTTTTTTGTTGTTGTTGTTGTTATTTATTTATTTATTTTTACCAATCTAACACATCTGTCCTGTCTGGGGAGTTATTTAAAAGCAGATCAGCTAATATTACTATAGGCACTTTAAAACAATGAAGTGTTGTGTCATAAGAAGGAAGAAGGCTCAATTTTTGTTCTAACATTTGTATTCATATATTTAACTAATCTCAAAATGACCTGAGTTAGACTTCCAGATTTTGATTCTCTTTGAGCTAAGCAGTGTACACAAAGAAAGTACCAGGTGATAGAATTACAAAAGCATCATTTTGCAATCCGTAATGAAGGAGCAGATCCAGGATGTGAACATCAATGACTGCTAACATTCAAAAAAATCAAGATAACAGGATTGCATGTGTACTAACGAGGAACTCAACACCAACTGTGAAGTTCTCTTGCTAAAATAAAAAAAAAACTAAATATGATCAAGCTTCTAATTACAAACACCAATTTTCAGTAACTGCAGAATACAGAGAAACATATTTGCACTATATTACAAAGATACAGTCAGTCAAATCCAGACTGAAAAACAATCTGGATTTTTTAATCAACAAATTACAGGTATAAAAAAGAAATACAGAAGCATAAACATTAAGATAGACCAATTACAATGTGTGGAACTTATTTGGATCCTCGTTCAAATAGACTATTTGAAAAATGACGTTGTAATGCTACTGGAAATTTATAAATCTGGTAATATTAAGGCATTATTTCTAATATTAAAAATGAGCTAGCATTATGATTTTGTATTTTAAAGACATTCTTTAGCTTTTAGAATATATATTGAAATATTTTCCTGTAAAATTATGTTATAGCTGAGATTTATTAGTATGGTGCAGGATTAAATAGATGAGATATAGATGAAATAAGAATGTCCATGAATTGGTAACTTTTAACTGGATAATGAGTATATGAAGATTCATTACTTGAGTCTGGCTATTTTAGTACATTTAATGCTTTACAGTAATGAAATATCAAGCCAAAGACATTATCATAAAATTATAGACTGCCATCTTTCATGAACATACACGCAAAAATCCTCAGTACAACATTAATAAATGGAATTCAACAATGTATAAACAGAGTTATACACCACAACTCCTGATACATAGTCCAGGAGTATAAGACTAGTTCAGTAAGAGTCGTTTGATGTGGCCCATTATATCATCAGGCTAACAAGAAAAATTACCAAATCATATGATCTGGCTGCAGCAGATGCAAAAAAACATATGTCACAAAATCCAACACCCACTCATGACAAGAACTCTCAGTAAACAAAAATAAAAGAAATTTTCCTCAATTTAAGGAAGAATATATACAAAAATCTACAGCTAGAATCATACTTAATGGTGAGAAAAAGAGAAGTTATCTCACTAACATCGGAAACAAGGCAGGATGACTTCTCCTCTCTCTCCTTTTTTACTATAATACTGCAATGCCTAAGAAGTAATAAGCCCCATTGCAATGCAATAAGGCAAGAAAACAGAGAGTTGCTGTATAAGAAAGAATACATAAAATTGGTTTTAGCCACAGACAACATAGTAATCTATATAGAAAATATGGGGGAACTGACAAAATAAGAGAAAAAAGAAAGAGAAAAATCCTCTTGGAATTAATAAAGTGTAAGAATATTGTGGGACACAAGATGAACATGCAAAAAAAAAAAAATCAGTCACTGCTCTAAACACCAGCAATGAACAAATAAAATTCTACATTTTATGCAGTGCTGCTTATATTAGCATCCTGAGAAGTTAAATACTGTGGTAAAAATCTAGTCAACTATGTACAAGTTCTGTAATGGAAAAACCATAGCAACCCGATGACAAAAGTCAACCAAATAAATGGAAAGCTGTCCCGTGGTCATGGACAGGAAGAGACTCAGCTGGTCAGGATGTTGGTTCTTCCCGGTGTAGCCTCAACCAAAATCATGCAAGTTATCTGAATTTTGACCAAGAGATGGTAAAACTTATTCAGAGAAGGAAAAGGCCAAGAATAGCCAATGCAATGCTGAAGGAGAAGCACATAGTTGGAAGACAGACATTGTCCAACCCTAAGACTTACTAGAAAGCTACAGTATTGAAGACAGCACGGTACTGCAAATCCATGAAGACAGTGAAAATATCAGTGACTACCAGAAGCAGGGGGTTACAAGGGATGCGTAGGTGAAGCGCAACAGTGAAAATAGTCTGAGTGATACTCAAACGATGGACAAGCCTTTGTATGTGTCTCCAGACTCATAGAATATGCAGCTCCAAGATTGGACCCTAATGCAACTCATGGACTTTGAATGATTATGAGGTATGGCGGTAAGTGTATCTACTATAACATATGTGCCTCCATGTGGGGGAATGTTCATAATGGGGACCGGAAGTATACGAGAAATTTCTATGCCTTCCTCTCAATATTACTGCAACAAATTAAATCTTAATAAGTAAACAAGGAACCAGGCAGTCCTGGGTTTGAGTAGCAGCTCTCCTTAGCATTGAGCCCCTACACACACACACACACACACACACACACACACACACAAGTGCACGTATATGCACACAGTAATTTCTACTGATTCTGAGAGGTCTACTTAGCCCATGACTGTGAAAGCATTCTCTAGCCCATGATGTGCTACATACAAGGAAGGAACTGGTTTTCACTATGACCTTGAAAATAATTGGGGTCTTTTGGACTCTTGTGGCACCCTCTTTGTAACAACATCTCTTCACACTTGGTCTGCTCCCAGGAATGAGAAATTCAGCACTCTGGGCAGTGGTAATGAGGTTGGCCATAAGGCCGGAGATTATTCTTAAAATCACTTCTCTTGCTTTTGTTTTAAACATAATAGAGAAAACTTCCGATTCTGAAGATGAAGTAACCAGAACTGGATTTACCCTCCTGCTGTGTGTATCAAAAAGCAAGCAATACCTATGAAGCAGTGATTTTTCGAGGCACTGAACATCAGGCAAAAAAGGGCAGTGGTCACAGACATGTGAGAAAGACACACATTGAGCCCCATGCTTGCCTCAGTTTACTTCCTGGCAGAATTGCCAGAGAAGATAAAGTAAAGGACATCAATATTGGAAAGGAGGAAGGGAAACTGACTGTATTCACAGAGGACATCATTTATGTGGAAAATCTAATAGGTTTCACCAGGAAAGAAACAAAACAAACAAACAAAAAAAACTACTGGAAGTGAGTTTAGCAAGGCTAGAGGGAACAAAGGTAATACAAAGATAATTGTATTTCAATATACAAGGGAGAAAATTTGGAAAATAGTTTTTAGAAAATCATTCCAATAGAATCAAAGTATTCACTATTCAGGGAAAAATAAGAAAAAAACTGTAGAACACTTATACACTGAAGACTGCAAAATATTGTTGAGAGATGTTTAAGAGGATCTACATAGATTACTGTGATCATATGTTAGATGATTTAGTATCGTTCTCCACAAATCAATCTATATAATTCCAATAAACATCACAGTAGGATTTTTAAAATAAAGTGATCATAAAATTTGGAGGGAGACTGAAAGGATCTAGATTAGACAAAGTAATTTTTAAAAGAATAAAGTAATACTTCTATCTGAATTCAAGATTTCCTATAAATCTCTGTTAATCAGAACACTAGTATTGGCACAAAATATAGGTCAGTGGATCAATGCTTTTCAGTAAGGGTTAGAAGACTAATCAATCAAGAAGGTTAGAGTTTGCATCAAGCAGCACCAGAAAAACTGGATATGCACAAAGCAGAAGGAGGGTGGTGAAGTTCAAATCATACTTTGTACTATGGAAAAGAATTAGCTGCAAATGGACCACAGACTTAAATGTAACTGAAAACTATAAAATTCCTAGGAGAAAACCCAGGACTCCACTTTGTGGCCCCGCGAGGGGAAGAGTTCTGAGGTCCAGCTGCACGCAGAGCCTGCAGAAGACAGCACAGGCGGCAGACGGGAGGAGCAGCTCTGCTGGAGGTGCCGCTGCAGCTGGTCACCTGGGTCCTGCACAAAAAGAAAGGACTAAGGAAAATTTCTATGTGAAAACGTCACAGCTCTCTGAAGTGAGACTCATGTGAATTTTCTGTTATTCTACACTGCCAGAAAGATCATATATGAAAAAAAATATTCCTTTTTGGTTCCTTTCATTTTAGGTCCAAATCCAAAGCTTGTTTTTTTAAACACCCTCCCCTTTCTCCTCAGGCAGTATTTTTGCTGCTTTTGAGGATTTAAGCTCTGTTATCTTCCTTCTTACTGACAGTCTCCCTGACCCACTGTTTTTGAATAACCAGCTGGTCAACCACAGTAAAGAAACTGAGTCAGTTTTGGTCTTAGTTTATAACAAAGTGTTGGAGCATCTGATTTCTAGAGACCTTTCCTGCTGTGACACCTTCCTAATCTCTGATTCCCAGGGAGAATAACTCAGTTTTTTCCCTTTATTCCAGGTTATGCCCAAGAATAAGGATGATACCAGAATTTACCTCCAACTGCCTGTGTAGTAAGAATCGGTGCCCAGAGTTGTCCTGTTGGTGGGTGGTGGCACCTGTAGGAAGTAGGACTTTGCAGAAGGTCCTTAGGTCTTTGGGGTGCACCCTCAGAGAGCTTGTGGCACCCAGTCTCTTCCTCTGCCTGCATGAATCCTGGCTCCAGTGTCCTCCACCATCGTGTCGCATGTTTGAAGTACTAGAGCTGCCTGATCTTGGGCCAGAAACTTCAGAACTGTGAGACAAAATCAACTTTTTGTCCTCAGGTATTTCTTTAAAATGATCCAAAGCTAACTGATGCAAGTAACCATCTTATTGGTCAGTAATTCAGTTAATCACAAACCATATTACATTTGTAAGATGCTGGTGTGTCTGTTACATAGACAATCACATTTACACTTGGACCATTACTTGATTCTTTCATTAAACTAAGACTTACTGAGCACTTATGAGGCCCCAGGTACTCTGTGGAGTATTAGGAGGCTGTGTGCACACTCTGACAAGGAGAAGAGATGAAACAGTCCCACCTTGATGCCGTCACAAATGTGCCTTCCTACCTGCAGTCTTCTTGTCCTTCACCTGGCTGTTCAAACACCCTAAACGTGGCTTCCTCAGAAACTCCCTGAAGGTCTTAGTTACTTTTCACTTGTTGCTGAGACAAACTACCTGACGCCTAAAATTAGGGAAGGAAAGGTTTATTTCTCACAGTTTCAGTCCATACTTATTTGGCTCCAAGGCAGCATGGTGTGGCAGGGCAACCATTCATGACAGCTGCCAAACAGCGAGACAGAGAAAATGCCTTCTCCTTGCCCTTATACTGTACGTTGGCTCCAGCCCTGGGCAAGTGCAACACTCACATTACCAATCCCAGTGCCAGACAATAAACCAATCACAAATGCCAGATTCAGCCCTATCCATGATTACATTAGGCCTTGTGGGGACACAGGATCAAAGCAATATATTCCACCCCTGACCCCCCAAGGACTCATATATATCCTTTATACAAAAGACATTTAGTCCATTTCCAAGAGCTGTCACAGTCCTAACAGTTTCAGCATTTCTGAAAAGTTCAAGTCCCAAATCTCCCCTGAGATCTATGGCAAACTCTTAACTGTAACCCCCTGTACAAACGAAAACATGCTAAACACTTCCAAAATGCAAAGGCACAAGATAAACATTATCATTCCAAAAATTACAAACAGGAGAATATAAAACATTGGAACCAAAGCAAGTCCAAAATCCAGCAGGGCAAACATTAAGTCCTGGAGTTCTATGCTTAGCATCTGAGGCAATCTGGTTGTAAGCTTCAAAATGCTTGAGTGATTCCACCCTGTGGCACTTCCAGGAGTTCCATTTTTCATAGCTTCTTTCTCAAGCTCATTCTGTTCAATTCTCACAGCTTTTCTTGGACAATCCACCTTCCTGGTTTTTTCAAACTTCTGGGTTTTCCATTGTACCCTTGGCTTCACCCTTACATCTTCACATATTGCCCTCTGCAGGTGGGGTGAAAGCTGCCTTAGCCTCAAAATTTGTGCATTTTCCTCTCACTGAAAATCAGCACCACGTGGATGCTGCCAAGGTCTGCTGCCAGTTGGAGCAGTAGCCAGGATTTCCTCTCTCTTGGCTGTAGGGATTGAGTGTCTGGGTCACTGAGCTTTCTGAACCTGCTTGCAAGGAAAATCTTCCACCATTCTGGAATCTGGTGTGGCCACTGCCATTCTGAAACATCCTGTGGCTTCCGTCTCCACACTGAAACATGGTGCTCTGCAGCTTTTTCCTCCCAGCAAACTCTTTCACTTATGCCAGCCTGAGGCTGCAAAAGGTGGAGACCTGCTGCTTCCCAGAATGGCCTCAAGCCATCTTTTTTATTCCTTTGTTCTTTCTCAGCAATCAAGGTCTCAGGTCTATCTTTACAGTTCATAGCTTTCTGGTCAAACTCATGTCTTAAATCACCATGTTGGGCTCTGTGCTCTTGATTTGCAACATAAATCTGGCTAAAAGCCCCCAACAATAGCCACACCAGCACCTCAACATTAGATTGCCTTGAAATTTCTTTCACCAGATTAATCAGTCCATCTCTCTTAATCTCAGTCTCAAGCAAAGTCTTTGGGCATGAGCAGAATGCAGACAAGCTTTCTGACAAGCCATAACACACATCATGTAGAGTCCCACAATCAATGTAGTCCTTCTTCCCAGCAGAAACCTCCCAAGTCTGGTCTTCAATGGCAGGCTTTTTAACAACCTTCTGGTCTTCTGAGCTCTGACCAGACTCTCCCATATAGAACAGCCTGAGATGTTCCAGTACCACTCTTTCAGGCAACATCTCTGAACCTTTCCTAACTCATCCTACAATCCATTTCCAAAGGCTCTTGAACCACATGGTCAGGTTTAGTCATAGCAATGACCCTACTACTGGTACCTAATTCTGTCTTAGTCACTTTTCACTTGTTGCTGAGACAAAATACCTGACACCCAAAATTAGGGAAGGAAAGGTTTATTTCTTACAATTCTCAAGGGTTTCAGTCCACACTTACTTGGATCCAAGGCAGCATGGTGTGGTGGGGCAGCCACTTATGGCAGCAGCCAAACAGCAAGGCAAACCAGCGAGAGAGAGAGAGAAAACGCCTTCCCCTTGCCCTTATACTGTATGTTGGTTCCACCCTTGGGCAGGTGCAACACTCACATCACCAGTCCCAGTGTCAGACAACAAACCAATCACAAATGCCAGACTCAGCTTTGTCCATGATTATATTAGGTCTTGGGGGGACACAGGATCAAACTCATACACTGGCCCTGAATCAAGTTTACTTTCATTGTTATTTATTTCCTTAGATTGGTTCATTCTTTTCCTTCCAACCCATGTCTATTTTATGACTGTTCTCAGCACATGTAGCAGTGATTGAAAAGGGTAGATGCTTAATAAGCTTTTGTAGATTACCTAAAAGAACCAATAAACTGATAAAGGGCACAAAATGAACGTCGAGAGGAGTGGCACGGAAGGCCTCCTGGGAGAAGTGTTAGACTGAAGGAGGGACTATGATTTAGATAGGTTGAAGGATGAGGAAAATAGGTGAGATGATGTCAATTCCTTACCCTAAGTTCATGATCTCTCAGCTGAAAAACACAGCCTCCAAACTGGTCTCAAGTCTGGTATCTTCATTTTTAATCTAAAAATTATTATGCTACAAAGTCAATTACATCATATCACTTAATGTCTCTAAAATACAGTGGACTGGCTACCAAAAGTAGTCAAATTCTCCGGCATGGTGCCACTCTTTCACCCAATGATCTTTCAACCACCTGTCTGCATTTGTGTCTTAGTGAATCTGTCCAGTTTTTATGATGTAATTGTGTTGATATCTCCCTCACTGACCACAGACATCCTGCTCTTCTTTCTTTCCATGCCAAATCCTTTTACTACATTCTCCCTTTATTGACTTTCCTCTTCTCTGATACATGGAGCAAGTGAGCAGGGGAAAGTAATGTTAGTATATTTTGAGTATACGAACAAGTATGTGAGCTCATAAAAGAGGATAGAGAATCCATGGGGTGCTGGGAATTAGGTGACAGTTCAAGGAGCATTTCTCCAAGCCTTCTAACAGAAGGAATCTTTGGAGTACAACGTCAAAGGAAGTAAGAGAGTGATTAGGAAGGTACCTGGGTATAAGGCACTCCACATAGAACACTTGGCACCAAGGCTCAGAGGTGGAAAAAATGCCAGTGATCTACGTTAGGGAAACAGATCATCAGCCCCAGCATGAGGTACTGATGTTTGTTTTCTCTTGACTCATGTTAAAAGCCTAACCCCTAATACGATGGTGTTAGGATCTGTGACCTGTGAAGGGGGATGACTAGATCATGAGGACAGAGTCTCCATGAAAGGGATCAGTGATCCATTAGAAAGAACCCAAGAGTTTGCTCTCTCCTCATGAGCAGGCAAGGAAAAGTTGTCTGTCTACAGCCCAGAAGAGTGCGCCCAACAGAAACTGACCACGCCACAACCTAACCTTAGACTGCCAGGCACTGGAACTGTGAGAAATAGGTATCTGTTGTTAGCCATCCAGCCTGTGGCACTTTGTCATAGAAACCCCAGCTGACTAGGCCAGCCAGAGAGGTGTGTTGTAGGAACAAGCCTGGGATGACTGTGGGTAGTGAAGGCAGTGTAAATGGAGGTGGGGGAGGTCGCAGATGGCGTGGGAGATAGGATTTGAGAGCATAGTCTTCAAAGTGATTGTAAAGTCTGACTTCTTCTCTGGGCCAGGTGAGGAACCCTTGGAAGGTTTTGAAATGCAAAATAAGATTAGTTGGAGAATGCATTTCCAAGGCTGCCTGGTTGCACTATGGAGACCTGAGAGGAGTGAGAGGAGAAGCACATAGGTTCCCAGGAGCAGTAAGCCAGGAGGACACAGGGCAGCTCGGGACCGCACTGGTGGCTGTGCTGTCAGAGGCGGGCAGGCTCTGGAAATATTTTGAAAGTACTTGCCGACACATTAAATACGGCGTATAAGAAGGAAACAACACAGAAAGAGCAGTAAGTGGTTGTTACTGTTGCTATCTTTTTTAACTGAGCAACTAGGTGAAAGAGATTAGTGTTTATTAAAATGGGGAGGACTGTAAGAGAAACAGGTCCTGTGCTGGGGCGGGGAAATTGAAGCATTTGGTCACAGGAAGCTGAAGTTTAGATTCTTTTACCATCCAGGGGATGTCAAAGTGGCACTGAGAAACAAGACAAGGTCCAGAGCCAGAAGTATCAACTTAGGGCTCATCAGCATAACAATAGCATCTCCACCCACGAACTCCGGTGGAATCATTGAGTCAATAGAGACAGACAAGACAGGGTCTGCGGCAGAACCCAGGTGCAACCCACATTAAGAAGCTGGGGAGTTCACAAGGAGCAGCAGCCAATGAGCTAGGAGGAAAGCCAGGGGCGTGTGGTACATGGCCAGTGGACAAAAGATCGACTCTGCCAACTGTTGGGCCAGATTAATTACAGACCACCGGATTTGACAATGTAGAAACTGGTGACCTGGACAAGAAAATTTTTGTGAAAAATGGGATGAAAGCCTGACTGAGGGAATGCTCTAGAAAGGATGACGGGGTGAAATCAATGACGAAGCATAGATGGGGTGTCCCTGCTCTCGGTTCACCAGTGGTAATCCCAGTTTGCACCCACAAATTAGAATTAGAAAGCCCCTGTCTGGATGATGAATGACCAAAGAAATCTAAGTAGAGACAATTCCTTTCAGAATCTATTAGCACCCTGCACCCATTCATCCATGCAGCAGTAAACTCCCTTTCCAGCTTTCTTAATGTTAGTAAGGTCAACACTCTCTCCCTCCAGAGAACAAAGGCCTAGAGAACGCTCCCTGGGATAATCCTTCTCTACTGGGACTGTACAAAAGAACTGGAACTTGCACCCTGCTCCCAGTTTTAATCCAGTTATTCTTTCTCTCCTTGAAGACAGTCTAAAGAACAGGTAGGAATTGAGACCATTGACTCAGTTAATGAAGCAGCAGCATCACACTGATAGAGGCAATTATACACTCCACTTCGGCAATCTCTCCAGAGTTTTCCTCCTTATGTATCCCCATTGTCAATGCTCTGGTTCATAAGGTCATTCTTGCTACCTTGGACTATTGAAATTACTCTCCAAATAGATTCTTTGTCTCTGAGATAGCCTCCCCCAGTCCATTTCCCCTCATGTTATCAATCTATTTCTCCTAATTAATTCTTTCATTTAAAAATGTCTGATGTGATCTTATGGCCTTCAGGTTAAAATTCAAATTTCTTTTGATGTCTTTCAGAGCTGGTCCTCAGACCTGTTTTCTGAATGAGTGAATGAATGAATGGTCTCAGACTATGGAGATAGACAGACACATAGATGAGTAATGAGTCACAGAACTCAGCACCATGAGCTTGGGCAGGTGGCTTCTACAGTCTTATCAGAACTTCAAGAATTTTTAAATCTAGGTGAACATGCTTGGTCATGTTCTGCTCATGCAAAATTTATAGGGACTCGAGGCAGGACAAAAGGAGTGGGGCAGGCACAGCATGAGGTCCTTCGCCTGTCACTCGTCCCCACTCTGCCATTACCTGTCCCCGAGTTCCACTGGGCAACTGCACTCAATGCTCAAACAAGCCAGGCCCTCTCACCTCCAGGTTCTGCACACATAGTTTCTTCCTCCTGGGTTACTTAGGGACTAACTAATTATACTCATTTGTTAGATCCCAGATTCTTGCTACATTCCCCAGTGTGGGTCACCTCCGTTTCACCGACCCACCAACCCTGGGTCAGGGTCTTTCATGCACATCCTGTTCTATGTGCCTTCTTCCAAGCCCTTATCATGCCATAGTGTGATTGTCGCTTTACATCTCTGTGCTCCCATCTCGCCTGCTAGAACCATATCTATCTGCAATTGTTATTGAATTAATTTCATTGAATAATGTGGATGAAGTCTGGAGGGTTGGTGGGAATGCCTAAAACAAGTACTGAAAATTCGCAGGTATAGAATTATTTTTTGCAATGTGACAGCCCCAAGGGTGTTACACAAAACTCCTGTGTAGCTGTATCCCTCCCACTGCTGGACATGTGCTCCATTTTGACCCCAGTGCCTGCAACTTGTGATTCATGCTGAAAGCACATCTGAATCCCTCATCTTTATAGCTCTTTTCTGAGAAAATTACCCAATCTGGCAGTCCCACTGGCCCCAAGGCTCCTTGACAGATCACAACAAACTAGAGCAGATGGGAGGAGGCAGTGCACTCCACCATCAAATTGTCCAATGCCTGAAAAATGTTGGCTCTGAAATGATGCAGGTCCTCTCCTGTACACTGTCTATAATCAGAGGAAGGTGATGTATCCTGGGCCAAGGCAGTGAGTTCTCCGTGTTCCTGGCTGAGCTCTGTCTCCACAGCAGAGGTCCATGCCAGGTGGAGTGTCACAGCTGTGGAATCAGAGAAGTTGTGCAAGAGGAGAAAGAGGTTTTCCAACTCAGCAAAAGGACAAGTCTTGGACTGAATGAGCTCAGGGGGACTGGGAGTCCAGAGCAAGGCCAAGAATCAGGAAATAGAGTACACGTGGCAAGGACTAAGGACCTTGGGAACTGCAAAATCTAGCAGGAAGTAAATGAGCAGAAATTTAGGACAAAGCATGAGTGTGGTCAGAGACATACAAAGAATTCAAATGCTTTCTACAGTCTGGCATTAGTTGCAAAGATTTCTAGAGTCAGATCATATACTGATTTATTCATCAAGCATTTATGCAGGCTCTGTAGTTAACACGACTCTCTTGGTTTGCACAACTACCCAAGGTTCTCTTATTATTCCCAGCTTAGAAAGGAGGAAATTGAATTTCAAAGAGGTGCACAAGTGATCAAGGCAGGCTTTGTGCCCAGGACCTGTCTTACAGAAGCCCCTGTTCTGGATTTGAGCCCTCCCTACACCACCTTACAGGCTGAGCAATTTGGAAGCACTGCTCTGTTTTTCTTCATCTGCAGAATGAGTATGTCATAATCCATGACATCATCTGTGTGAAATAATTCATAGCCCATGAAGCACTATGCAAATCTGAGTTGCATATGTTTATTTGCTTGCTTGTTTATACCCTACTTCACTCAACAAGGTCTTCAGGAGATGCCTCACAGTGAAACAACACTGTGCAGTAGTTGAATATTGGTGCAGAGAGATAGACAAAGCAGATTAAATTCTCTGCCTGATCAGTCTTCATAGAGACAGACTATATTTGTAAGCAAAACCTGATGGCTCCACCTGACATGCATAAAATCATTCATCCAGCTAACCCTTGCTAAATCCCTGCCATGGCCAGACCTGACTACAGTATACAAGTGATGAGAAAAACACACATCCTACCCTCAAGGATCTAAGTCTACAAGAGAAGATAGAGTAATCAGCAAGCTAGTTCAACAGTGTGGTCAGCTCTATAGCAAAGAAAATCATTGCAAGTTGGGGAATTCTGATCCAAGGATATTTCACTCTAGGAAGTACTACTGGAATTTCTGAGCTATTTCCTAGAAAATGGACAGGCTTATAAAGTTAGGCCCAAGGGTAAATGAAGAGCAAGTTATTCACACCCAGGAAGAGAGGGTGTGTGAGTTGGCAGAGTTGTGGAACTGCAAATAATTGGCCTGGCAGTAGTTTAAAGGGGTGGAGCAGCATAGGATATGTATGATGAAGTTACCAGAGTTAAAATCACCTCGCTGGCTGTACTTGCTGCATCACGTTCCAGAACACACTGAACGCTGAAATCCTCTGGCGCCTTTGAGAACCATCAGTATCACTCAGAATATCTCCTCCTCCAGGGGTTTCTAGGTGTAAACCAAACCCGGCCACCTCTTACCTATGTCACAAAACTTTTCTCATTAAAGCACAGACAAGCTGCCAAAATTACGAAGAGGTTATGCCCATCCTCTGTATTTCTGGAATTGAACAGTCTCAACTTCAAAGCCTGGGTTTGTCATTCATTTGTTATATAGCTTTGGGCAAAAGAATCATGTATCTTCTCATACCTCAGTTTCCTCATCTGTAAAAAGGGGACGATAGTAGCCTCTACTACATAATGTTTATTTGAGAATTAAATAATGCATATAAGTGATTTAGAGCAATGCCTCTCATACCAATGCTTCAGTAAGTGTTCTGTAACATAATTATGATAATCATCTAACATCAACATCTACAACTCCAGACATCTGATTTGTCATTTCAATTAATTCTGATCACTGGGTGAATTTACATAAAGGGTGAGAATATGAGAAAATAAACATAAGAATTGTTGATTAATAACAGGAAAAAAATCAGAACACAAAAATCCAGACCATAAAGTCTTACATGGCTGCTACGGTACAGTTTCAAGTTTGATTTCCAGTTTCCTGGCAGCCGACGCACAAGGAAGCATGGCTCCTAATCGCTTTCCCAGGACAGTTCTGAGTGGGCGCACAGCGTGGGCGCGCTCCCGTGGGGAGAGGCGCAGGCTGAGCCGTGTGGTGCACGGGGCTCTCTGTGACAGGGTCCCCGTCCCTGCGGCGAGGGCAGCCACGGCTCCGCGCCGCAAGGGGCCCGGAGGATGCGGTTCATTGGCCTTGGGATGGCTCGGCCCAGTCCTGAAAGAGACCCCAGAGCACCCTGGGAAGCCAGTGGGCTCTTCCCTCCCAAATGCCCTTGGGAAGACCTCCTCAAGTCCCTCGGCCAGTACTGGGAGGCAAGGATGGGGTGGGAGAAATGGGAACTCAAGCGTCTTCCTGGTGTGACCCTGGAGCAGATGAATCCTTCGGGGCTGGGAAAGGACCTTAAAAAATACTGCTGGTAGCCCCGTTGCTCTGGGAAACCAGCTAGGGAAGCACCGCAATCCATAGGCGAAGGCGCCTAATTTAGCAGGACCACTGTGCCGTGTCTTGCTCTCTCGGGATCTCAGATCCACAGCGAAAGCTCACACACAGGGAAGTCGGGAGGAAGGCAGCGCCGCACGAGGTGGAGAAGCAGCTGGCCACCAGCCTGGCTGGGGAGATGGAGCCCACAGTTAGTTCCGAGGCAACCAGCTTGCTTCGCTGTTCCAGTTCCGGGAGGTGTCCGCCGCTGTCCTCTTGGGGAAGGCGGGTGAGGACGTTAGGTGGACGGGCTCAGAGCAGGGGACTCCAGTTTTCAGTCGGCAGGAGCCGCTTCCAGCCCCGGGAAGGGGAAGCCCGGGTACGTCCTGCTGATGATTTGCGCTGTGACCCAGCCCGCAACGCCTGTCCCACACAGCAGCTGCTTTTCTGGAGGGGGAAGACGGCTCCCTTACTGAGCAGCCACTCCACGCCCCCCTGCACCCATTCTCCTTTCTATTTGATTGTTGTGCCCCGAACCTGCTCTCATAGTTTGATATTATTATCCATATATGCAGGATGAGAAAGTAGAGGACGAGAGGACGGAACTGAGTGACGCAAGGACACCTGATAATCAAGAGAGGCAGAATTCAAACAAGGTCCGATGCCTTGGGTGCCCGTGACCCTCACTACCATGCAGTGCACACCCCGGGCAGCTTACCGAGGTGCTCGGGGTTCACAAATTCTGTAGCACGTGATTCCAGTATCTGTTAGCACTGACAGAAATGTTAATGACCTTACGCTTTCCTGTTGCCAAGGAGAAGCCTAACAGCTCTAATGTCAGTAGCCACAGGTACTCCCCCATGACCGAACTCCTCTGAAACAAGCCCCTGGAGGGGGTCACCAGGTCTTAGTTCAACCGAGTTCCATGGACAAAAGGGAGACAGCCAAAGTAACAGAACACTCAGCCTCCCCAGGCCTTTGATTGGCCTTAAAAAAAAAAAAAGACTTCAAATGGTGAAGAACATTCTAGAAAGTGTGCTCCTAGCCCCCACATGGACATCTGCTCCAGAGCCCAGGAGCCTGGCCCTCTCTCACATTCTCACTCCCGGAGGAAAGTGCCCATCACGTCCAGCCCTCCAAAGGCCAGCTGCTTCCCAGCTCCTAGAGCAACTGCACCCATTGCCTGCCTTTCCTGGGAAATACCCAGGCGGGTGGGACCAGAATAGGTTCCTTCGTCCACTGGACACCTACTTACTGAACCACTCAGTGAGCATCCTTAGCAACACAGTGGGAGGAGAAATAGGGATGTCAGAATCCGATGAGACCTACGTTCAAGTCCTGCTTCTGTCATTTAGCATCTCCATTACCTTGAGCAAGTCACTGACTCTCTTGGAATCTCAGACCCACATCAAGATCTGAAAGAATGAAGCCAGTGGGATGGGGCCAGCCTGGGGATGTTAGGGTCTCTAGAACTGCGGAAGCGAGGTAGACTGGAGAACCAGTGTGCAAGGCAGAGTAAGGTAGGTTTACCATTAAACCAATTGGGGTTCAGGTCACAACTTTACTACTTACAAGTCCAGGACCTCGAGGCTTAATGCCATGTCTCAGATGATCCTTTTGTCTATGTTCGTGATCCCCGCCTCTCGGGGTTGTATGGGAGTGAGAAGCGCACCTGAACCACAGCAGGTCCTCAAAAGAGAGCGAATTACTAAAGGTTTCCAGAAGCCATGTGAGGTAATGGGGACACGAGGCTGGAAACTCAGTGTCCTGCCTGCCCCCAAAGCTCATTAGCTGTTTCCTGTCTCTGTGTATCCTTTCCCTTAGCCATGATGTGGGACAAAGCTCCCTCCCCTGCCTTGTTTACAGGGCTGAAGATAAAAGTAGTAACAACACAACAGCAGTGATTGTCATCCACATGGCTTACTGGGTGCTGACAATGTGGCCAGCTGAGCCATCAAGCATGTTATGGTCATGTCTTGACACTCTTGCTCTGAAACATGTTGAATTTGTTACTGGATACATTTTGGCATGAAAATTTTGTTTGGCACTCACCCTCTGTTTGGTCCTCAGAGCACAAGCTAGAACTTGTCAGTATCCACCACCTTGTGACTGGTTGCCCATTCCAGCCAAAACAACTCCCCACGCCTCCCGGAACCAGTTACTGAGGCACCATGATACATGCATCATGTCATTTAATCTTTACAGTTGGAAGAATAATGACCCTAAGGTGTCCGTACCTTGATCTCTAGGACTTGTGACTGTTACCTTACATGGCAAATAGATTTTGCAACTGTGGTTGATAAGGATTTTGAGATGGGGAGATTTTTTTGGGTTATCTGAGTAGGCTCAATCTAATCACATAAAACCTGAAAAGTGAGGTAGGAAGGAAGAGTCAGATGGCAAAGTCCAAGAGATGTGCAGTGTGGGAAGGGGTGGCAAGTCACTGACTTTGAAGACCAGAGATAGGAACCACCTCCCAAGAAATATAAGTGGCTTGATCCACTATATATAATATATATATATATTCACCATGTTCAAAATATCCCTTTAATATGTCACCAATATAAAAATTATTAATGAGGTACTTTGTATTTTTGTTCTAAGTCTGAACAAAGAGTGCGTATTTTTCACATAGAGAATATCTCGTCTGGGATTAATGTCATTTCAAATGCCCAGGACCCACATGTGACTGGTGGCCACTGTGGTGACCAGTGTGAATGGGGCTGGAAGAGCTCCCGGGACCATCGGCTATGGGTGACAGACAGGGAGCAAGGACCTGTCCAACACAGCAAACACGAAGTGTAGGCGAGGTGCAGCCATCGTCTCCAAGCGTCAAGTTTCTGTTTGCTGTTGTAGCATAACTTCCCCTCCGTTTTGTATCCATTTTGTGAGATATGAAGCGTATTCCAAAAAGACTAGAAAGCAATGGATTTCACAACATGATCAGAATTGAGGGACAGTCCTGGAGCAAAGAAAATCAGTAGAGATCTAGTTCAAAGTTCAGACAAGGAAGCTTGGTGTAGACACAAACTGATACTCTTAAGGCAACCACAAGGCTGACCGTCCTCTTCCCTGAGACATTTGTTTCTGTATAGAAAGGGAGCCTTGTGGCCCAACAGTTAATGGGAACATCAGTGTGGCCTCCTTCAAACTTCTGTGGCATTGGCTTCCTTTGTAAGCACTGGCTGCAAAGAATGATCACACAGATGCATCACGGTGGAAGGGTTTGTCCTCATGAAGAATTCTGGGCCAATTTCCTGGTCATTTCCAGATCTCAAGCTCCTTTTCCTGGTTTGTCTATCAGAGGCTCCACTATGGCACTTCTAGCTGGCTTAGAGATTGTCCTTTCTTTGTTTTCCCCTATTGAAACATGCAGCATAAAGAAGAGAAATGAATAAGAAAAGCCAGTGATTATTGGGATAATCCTCATTCCCCAGGGAGGTGAGCAGAGATGGAAGTATACAGGAAAGGTTGTGAAATTCCCTTCTATGAAACTGGTCTATTGCATTTTGCGAATCCCAGTTTTTATCTTTTTAAATGAGCTAAGGATAGAGGTGGGGACAACTGGGCCCAAGTCAGCCATTACCATGAAGAAAAGCAGAAGGAGTGTTTTGGTGAGGGGACAGTGATAGCCATGAGAGAAGCTTGTTCAAAAACTACTTTGAACCTTTTTTCTGAAGTTTTTGTCTAGAATGTTTTCTGTTGCAATAGCTTTCATCTCACGAGGTCAGCTTTAGCTGCAGGCCAGTCTCAGTAGCGTGGAGGCAGAGACCTGGCACAGGCACCAGGAATGATTTGTTAACTGTCATGTAAAGATACAGACTTCAGACAAGGTCCACATTTCACCATTTTCTCCATGATCTTGGGCCAATCCAATAATTTTCTGAGCCTTGGTTTCCTCATTGGTAAAAGGAGGGCAATAATTCCTATGCTCGGGGGTGTTGAGAGGACTGACCGGGAGAACGGACATGCTAACTGATGTGCAAATTTCAGCGCAAAGCCTGAGTAATGACCTCCATGGATTTGGAGCCGGCACATGTAGGAAAAAGACCTAGCCGTGGCACTCCCTAGTCACACGGCATTGGACGGCTCACACAGTTCATTTGTCTATATTCTATAAAATGAGGTAGCAGTTCTTCCCTAATTAAACTCAGCAATGTATTTGACTTCAAACTTCATCCTCTAGTAAGTTGTCTGAATCAAGGATTTAAGTGCTGGTGACTCATTTTGGAGATGAAGTGAAAGATGGCCAACTTGAAGATTTGCACCTGATTCTGTCTCACAACCAAAATTCTATTGACTTTGCCTGGAATTTTACTGACTTTGCCTTCTTTGCCTTAACAGTACGGCTCAATGTCTCACTCCTCTTCCATGGTTAAGGTTTGGCCAACTGCAAAGTCTCCATTATTGCTTAACCTGGCTGCCTCGGGTTCTTTGGATAAACCCCCACTCTACGGCTCGAGCCCAGAATACCCCAGCCATACTGTGCTCCTGCAGCCAGTGCGCCGGTGGGCTCCCCAGAGTCTCAGATGTGCGCTTGTCCTTAAAAAGAAAGCTTACATTCAAACAGGAATACACCGGTCTCCCGAAACTCACCATCAATGTAGACCCCCCCGGCCTGTTTAGCCTAGAAATATGGGTTCGGGGAAAGTGAACACAGGGGGGTCACAAGGTATTGCTGAATGCTTACTGTCCTCACTTGTAAAGCACAGGATGGGCTGGAGCTAATCAGTACAGAAGGAGGAAAAGTGGACTGGACAAGCTTGGATATTCCCACTGGTTTCTCCTACTAGAATTTGGAGCAGATGTTGTCATAGAAACCGTATTTCTTCATGATGAGGAGCAGGAGCTCTGTAGCTTACTGTCTGTACAAAGTCTACTATTCCATTACTTACCATTTGTATGATTGTGAGAAAATCATTAAAACACTTTGTTAATTGGTTTCCCCAATTGTATCATGCAAATAATAAGAATAACCATCCCACAGCATTGGGAGAGGATTAAATTTGATTTAAGCACTTAAATGCAAGCTATTTAAATTTTTCTCACCACTTACTACACATCTGACAAATATTACCAAGCATTGTACCAGTTGAACCTTCACTTCTGTGATTTATTTTAAGAAATTATGTTGGAATGCAAGTATGTGAGTACAAAAACAATGGATTAGGAATTTTTATGGGCATAACAAATAAATGCTTATGCCAATTCATCAGGAACCAAGATTTCCACTTTCAGAACAAAGTGATACAAGTGTAAATACAATGAAATTAAATTCTATGTTGCTTATTCAGATTGGAAATGAATTATTTGAATCCATGATCATTTTTTAGAAAGCGTCTTTTAGCTCTGCTCTCTAAAATGAACTAAAAGCAATGAAAATCACTCTTATGGCTTATATCTAGATACACCCTCAACATCTCATGCACTCATAGGTGGGGCTTTGGGGCTGGATCTAAGGCACGTGACACTAGGGGTAAGGGTGTGTTTACTAAATTACTCCTCTGATTGGATTTAGTGTTGCTCTGGGTGTGGATAATGGGAAGACCCACCCAAAGAGCAGCACCACCCAAAGGACTTGTTGCCTGGTTAGGATAAAAGAGAAAGGAAGGCTTATTTCACTGCTGCTGCTGCTGCTCACTGCCTCCTGCCTGCCCTGCCATGGACTGTTTCTCCTCCATGATGCCCCTCTGCCTTGGAGTCAGCCAACGATGCACTGAAACTGCTACAAACTGCGAGCTAAAATAACCCCTTCCAACTTTAACTTTGGGTGTCAAGTATTTTGTGCCAGCAACAACAACAAAAAGGTAATTAAAATGATCACATAGCAGTGGGCATACATAGCACTCTGTGGTCTTTAATTCTGTCCTCCACAAAATAAACAGAGACTTCTCCTATAAATGGATAATGATTAAAGTCTGGAACAAGACAGCTCCAGGTACTTCTTGTATCAGAAGCAAGGAAGCCATGACAGTCTACCGAGGGTGTTAGAAAAGACTCAGGGCCAAAATAAGATTGAGGGTCGCAATGCACTGCGGCACTCTGCATATGAAACCTGGGCACTCAGAGTAATATTCAACAAGGAAAAAGGAAGTAAACTCAAACTTCCCCATTAACCCTCACTAGGCATCAGCTCTCTGAAAACTGGCAAAAAGAGAGAAAGAAGCATTTATTCTGTTGCTCCTGAATGACATAATTTCATGGTGGTCGAATATCCATACTTTGTTCATGTAATGGCTCTTTACAGAAGAATTCTAACCAATACATATAAAGATGAAAGAATTAGAAAAATAATGGATTTTCAGCACCTAGTGAAATAATTGAGTCAAACAAAATTACCCACAGATGAAACCATTGGATGGGAGGGTAAAGGGAAATTTTGGGTGGAGATATCAAACAGACACCATCCAAGCCCTTGATCAAATGTTCGTCTTTAAAAATGAGATGATCAGGCCAGGAATAGAGCTCAGTGACATAAGTGACTGCCTGACAAGCACAAGGTCCTGAATTTGAGTCCTAGTACAAAAGAAAAAAAAAAAAAACATGATCGGACGTTACTTGTCCTCTGTTTATGATACAACAATGCATCTAATCGACACTTTAGAACTAAATTCTAGTTTAAATAAAAAGGGGGCTGCTGAATTACAATTGATAGAAAGGCTTGAGAAATCAGTTAAGCATCAGAAAAAAGCAAACAGACAAATTCAGAATGTGAGACTTTCTATGCAACTTGGTTTTTCCAATTAAAAAATGGAATGAAAAGTGGAAAGGAACAGAGGGCAAAAGCTGTTTTAGATTACAACAAACTGAAGAAACACACTAACCAAATGCAATTTATGCAGATCTTATTTGGTCCTGATTTACACAAACCACCGGTAACATCAAACAGAGATAAGTGAAGGACTTTGAATACACAAAGCATTATAGTGCATTTCTTTAAGTGTGGAGATGATCCTATGGTTAGCAAAGACTGTGTCCATAGACGTACACTCAGTGTGTATAATGGACATGACTTGAGATCTGGGATTTTAAAAGCAATTGGTCTGGCTATGGTGGTGTGGCCCTACAATCCTAGCACTTAGGGAGGCTGAGGCAAGAGGATCACAAGTTCAAGCCCAGCTTGGCAACTAACTTAGCAAGATCCTAGAGACCTTGACAAAAATTGAATTTACAAAGACCTGGGAATATAATTCAGTGTGAAGGCCCTGGGTTCAATACTCAGTAGCAAACCCAAACAAATAAACAACTCCCCCAAAAGAAAACAAGCAACTGGGCAGAACTGGGAGTGGGAGCATTGATCAAACAAAGGAAATGAAATCCCAAGACATACACCCAGTAGGTGGAGTTGACTACAATACTACCATATTGATAGTATTACTATACACTCAATATTGTTGTTGTACTTTTATTTGTAGCATGTATTTTGGAATCTTTCACAATAAAAAATATGCACAACCTAAGAAAACCTTAAGAGACCTAATATATATTTTATTAAAAGTCACTTGTAAACTTTAATTTTTCAGTAATAATGACAAAGGCCCTGGTCCATCATGCACGACCATGCCATAACATTGCTTATTAACCTCATGGATGTGTGTATATGTGTGCATGCTCTGTCACTAAAAATGATCATTCTGGGTGAAATGACTGTGTTAATTTGTCCCTCACCATACCAGGCTTGGGGAAGGGACAAACTATATGTATTATTGAACTTAGAACCTGCAAGTTTACACTGAGTTCAGAGCCGGTGCACATAGAGGAGACTATTCATAGGAATCAACCAGAGTATGTTTAAAAGGCTGCTAGTACCTGGGCACTGATGTCAGAAACTGATGCAGAAGGCTCTGCCTGGGGTCTGGGGAACCTTTTTTTAGTTAAGTTTCAGGCGATTCTGATGTGTGGTTTGAGTCTGCGCCTTGAGAAACGCTTACTTCCCTGGACCTTATTAAACTGTCCCACGGGGCAGCTCCACAGGGGAGCTAGGGAAGACGTAGCTGGTAGACCAGTGGATGGCGCGGGCTCAGCTGCGCTCTCCAGTTCCAGAGACTCTGGTTTCTGAGGCTAAATAATGAGAAGGGCTGATTAGCAAATGGCAAGGGAAGCGCAGCAGTGCCAAACGCAACATTTGATTTCAATTTCGTTTTTATTTAAATAGAAACTGCAGCAGGAGTCAAAAGTAAAGCTTCTTGATTACAGACAGCACAACCATGGATAAATATAAATCCTCACTTTCCAGGCAGCTTTGTGAGCGGATAAAGGAGCACACAGCACTAACGGGTGTGATTATGCAAGACATGTGCTTATGGGAAGACTCAAACGAACGTGGGCTTCCTCAGAGTCCACTTCACAAAATCCCCTCCTCATTCCCATCAGCCCCATAGGAGTCTGTCTGAGTCTGCCCGATCTGTGGCTGGGGCACTATTGTTTCCATACCGTTCCTCATCCTGTGCCAGTATATTGCCGGTGGGGAGCGGTTCGGTTATGAGCCCAGAACTGCCTACCACCGGAGGAGTTCACATGCAGGGCAGCTGGGGGCTCTTGTGTGCTGATTCACTGCCTCTGAAATCCTGTACTGGGTCTTGGGGAGAAGAGGTCAAGACTCCCCCCAGCCCTGTGCCACCAGTGCCCCTTTGATCCTCCCTTGCCTCCTTGAAAATGTTTCAGGCAAAGGCTGTGGCTCTGGATAAAATGCTTTTACAGCACGGCAAGGACCGGCCCCTGCAGGGGCTTCGCTGACCCCTGGCTGATGCTGAGACCCTTGTCTGCTCTTCTGTTAGAGCCTGCACTGACCTCCATCACCACGTCCTCTCAATCACAATTCATTCGTGATGACCGCGTCCCACTCACTGCCAAATCACAAGCATCTTGCACTAAAACTGACTCCACACAGGCAGTGCCCAGAAAGAAAATGAACAAATGCTTAACTAGTAGATCAGAATTACTCAACCAACCCAGTATGGTGAAGAAGGTCTCCACATGGCAATATTAGAAACACTTGCAGAAATTTCTAGAATATTAGAGGACTGGAGAAATGCCATAAGACAGGACATGAACACAAATGTTAGCCTTTCAAAGAACAACCACGGGTGAATTTAAGAAACACTGCACAAATTAACTTGTAACTAATTGCTGGGACATCTTAGAAACATTTTTGAAAAAATGAATTTGTCTTGGTATATACATAGTTTTTAAAATCACAGACACTGCCAAACTCTGTCTCCCTCTCAAGCATTAACAAACCTTGCATAACATTCTTTTTTCATTATTTTTATTTTTTATTTTAAAAAGCAAAACATAAAAAGGATAGAAACGATACAGAATTTTAAAAATAATAGGAAATTAACACTAGTTAATATATCTCACATTCTTTTCTTAGAAGTAGTTGCTCAGGTTACAAGATTTAGGCATGGAAAAAATGATCCAACAATCAATCAATGAAAGCACAAACTCTTCTTTTTGATGACCTAACAGAGGTCAGTAGTAGAGTTATCTATCTTGTATATACATACATACACACATATATATTTGTATACCTATATACCTATAATCTTTTCCCTTCTTCCTTCTCTCCTTTCCCCTATCCCAGTTGTTTTTATCCTTTTAAGCACTTTCTTTCCCTTTCATTATCACAATATCTATTGCACATTTTGGATCTTATTACTCTTTCAGGTTTATTTTGTTTTGTTTTGCTTTGTTTTTACACTAGGGAGACAATACGATACTTACAAATGTGCATTTGACTTATTTCATTGAGTATGGTCTCAAGTTGCCTCCACTTACCTATAAAAGCCTTAAGTTTGTCCTTCTTTATAGCTAAGTAATACTCTATTGTATAAAAATCCCATGTCTTTTTTATCCATTTCACAGTTGATGGGCGTTTGGGTTGTTTGCAAGATTTAGCTGTTACCAATTGTGCTACTTTAAACATGGGTGCACACAAATCACTGTGGCATGACGTTTTCAATTCACAATGTCCTTTTGAAAAAGACAAGAAAGCATTAGCAGGATGATAATGCCACTGAACTCAAATATCAGTTTATTAAATTTCTAAATAATAGTTTTAATGAATGGATCAGTATCATTCTGGAGGGAGATACTGCCACTGTTCTTTGCCTTTCCTCAATAATGACCATCCAGGTTGTGTGGTGAGGACCTAAAAAGGTGAGACCACTACTAATACATCCATTCACTTAGTACGCACCAAGCACTTACTCTGTGCTCACCTTGGGGAGGTAGCTGCATAGTAAATACCTCATCACAGTACAAGGAGAACGAATCTATAAACAAGTTCTGAAACAGAATCACCAAAGGAAGATCTAGAAGTTATAGTTTTTAATAAGAGCTCCAGCTAGTCTTTGTCATCAAAGTAGGTTTTGGAAACTATGAACAATGAGAGAATGAAGTTTAAAAGTTTTAAAATATGTGCACTGTCAAGATCAGTGTGTTGAAATCCAAAGGAATAAATGTAGTGATTAGTAACGTTAGGGTATTGCCAAAGGAGCAAGACGTGTAGCCCAGTGGTAGGGTACTTGCTTAGCATGCACAAGGCCCTAGATTGCATCCCTACCACAGACAGACAGATAATAGAGAGATGATAGGTAGGTAGATAGGTAGATAGATACATAGACAGACAGATAGATAGATAGATAGATAGATAGATAGATAGACAGATAGCAAAAAATTGCCTTTAGCAATTATAGAACAAAATAATGTTTGTGGCCGGGTTAAAATGGTTTATTAAAAGGAAGATATATACACATATTCTCCCACTCACTATCCTTCAGATAGTGGCAGACAGAAGCAGTGTAGGACAGGAGCAAGGGGATTCTTTCCTGAGCCTCTGTATCCTCATCTGCTCAGTGTGCTTACAGGACCTGCTGTGTAGGGCTGTGCAGGGTCTCTCAGTGT
Source organism: Dasyprocta punctata (assembly GCA_004363535.1). Taxonomy (NCBI): domain Eukaryota; kingdom Metazoa; phylum Chordata; class Mammalia; order Rodentia; family Dasyproctidae; genus Dasyprocta; species Dasyprocta punctata. The sequence continues at coordinate 127,711 of RJWM01000306.1, forward strand.
GGCTGCACAACAGGGGACTAAACAAGATTATTTGCTCATCAAACATTTATTGACCGACAACCAATTACAGGGTGATAGACTGTATAAAGTATATATAAAATGCTCTGTCTCCTGTTTATCACAGAGCATCATACACACAATAACGGCACCCGTTACTGTAACTATTTAACTGAGTTGTGACTACCTTATTTATTTTCCCTTCCTCCAGAAAGACGGAAACCATTCCTGCCTTTTATGGTTCCGCATTATGAAAGTCGACACATGAGCTACTCTAGTTGGCACATCACAGAGCTCTCCAGATCTCTTTCCTTATCGAGTATCACGCTCTCAGGACCATGTCTGCTACTGGACCTGTTCTAAGAATCTAGTAATTTTGACATCAAGTTGCAGTTAGCCCTGGTCTAGCCTTGCCTCCACTGAAATTCCTCACCTCTGAACTTATTAAGAGTTGTTATTCTGTAACACAATGTAACACTTAGTTTTACCATCTTGGAGTTGAAAGGATGTTTAAGATTATTTTTAAGCATATTGGTTGAGAGCATGGGGTTTTTGGAGTAACACAGCCCTATGTTTAAAGCCCTTAACTGTCTGACCTTGGGAAAGTTACTTTGTTTCCTCATAAATTAAATGCAAGATGGTGAAGGTTTAATACCTCACAGGAACGCACTCAATGGCAATGATCAACAGTGGCCTCAAAGATAACCGGCTCATTGGTTCACAGTTAGTTGTTAGAAAATTCTCCTTGTGCTAGGCCAAAATCTTTCTCTAACTTTGGTCTTCCCAGCCATCTAAGAAATGCCTCCTGATGGTGTCTGTTTACTTCTGTCTGTACACAGTCTCTACAGGCCATTGAAGATATTAATTTTGTTCCCCTAGGTTAGCCACGCATCCTGGTTTCCCAGGACTTGACTCTCTCTTAGGACGTGGTTGATAAAATTGAGAAAGTTCCTGGAACACTAGAGTGGTTAGTGACCCTGTCCTCCTCTCTGTCCTCCTTCAAGCCGAATAAACCCATCTTCAAACGCTGCTTTTTTGATGCCTCGCACGACCTTTGTGATCCTGTTCCTTTCCTGATGGACCGTATTCTTCTCAGTCTCCCTCGGTGCATGGCACTGCTGTGTTATGGCTGTGGCAGAAGACGCACTTCAAAATGTCATCTCTCATAATGGGTGACACCAGTTCTCCTCCTCCATCTCAGAGGCAAAGAGTTTTGTAAATAATTCTCCTAAGCCCATAGGTCACTTCATGTAAGGGGCTCTTCTTTATTTATTCCCTGTTTCCACATTCTCTCTACAGCTAGACACTCACTTATGTCATTGTTTATCACATAGATGCCTTCTGGCCTATATTTTAAATGTGCTTAAATGGTATTACGCGATAACCTCCCCCTTTAAACGAAAAGCTATTATTAAGATCTATGTGTGCCTCTCAGTGGACATCTAATTCTTCGCTTCTAAATGCTGCCCAGCACCCTGAGCTGACATTCTGCCTCATTTAATAAACTCATCCTGATGTCCAACAGATGATTTCTAACATCCGCTACTATATATAACATTGTGACGAAAATCGTCATTCACATCCTCTTTATGACACATTGGGTTCATTGGAGTTGTCACAATTTCCTTGAGCTATCTTAGCTAAAAATGATCTGTTATTTTTAACTGGTTAGAAGAAAATACGATCCAGGTTGAGCTTCCAAGAATGACTCCTAGAACCTCAGCACACCAAGGAGCAATGGTCTGCAGACCTGGAAATCAATGCTGCTTCTCCCACACCCACAGCAAGCAAGAGACACCCAGCATCTAGCATCTTGATACTCGCATTAGGACCAGATATTAGGACCTCTGCTGCATCTTCTGAGAAGTAATTTGTAGCATTTTAAGTCTTTGTGATCATATTAGCAACAAAAACATCAGAAGCAGCGAAGGCCAGATCTTTGCCTCCTGATCATCGCTTCCACCTTTCCGATAGCTCACGAATGCACAAGCGAAGAGGAAGCACAACCTGAGTAGTAAGGGCACCTGAATAGTACAGGTTTTCACATGTTTTTCACATTTTTATTCTTAGTTAGTATGTAGGAAGCTGTGTACTATAGTGAGATAGAAGAAAGTTGGATGAACCAGTTTTTACAATTGATCACAAATCGAGGGTGGGACTTTTGGACCACAGACATACACATAATTAACTTACCCAAGTAACACCAGATTGTTTCCCAGCACGGCTGCACAAGCTATGCTCACATGAGCAGTATGTGATAGTTCCTAGACCTCTTTCCCCTGACAATGTATGTGGCATGGTTTGGACAGACATCCCTCAGAAGTCCATATGCTAAGAGCTCAGTCCCCCAGGGAGTGCTGTAGAGAGATGGAGGACTGTTTAGGAGATGGGTCAAGAGGGAAGACCTTAGGTGTTGGAGGAGCTGGGCCCTACAGTACATTGCAGGGCACTGGCCATTTCCTCTTTCCCTTTGGCTTCCTGGCTGATGGATTGAAAGGTTTTGCTTTACCATTCTCTCCTGCCATGATGCGCTGCTCCACCAGACTCAAAACAGCAAGGCAGTCACTCACAGACTGGAACCCCAAAACCGTGAGCCAAAAGAAATCTGCCTCTTTGTAAGTTAATTATCTCAAGTATTTCATTATAGTAATAGAAATGGGACTAATTCAACACACTATTGCATAGCTTTCTAATTTTTTGCCAACCTAGTTACAATACCAAAATAAAGAGCACATTTTTAGTCTTCTATTACCCCACTGAGGGGGGCAAAATTTAGTTTCTAACAACTTTTGTTTGGGCCTTATGACATGATCTACTGCCAAACTAATTCCCCTCAAGGGTTTTTTTTTCCCCACTATATATATGAATTCTGGACTTCACATTTATCTCTTCTAAATTTCATCTAAGTAGTAGATAATCCAATGCCCAAATCTATCAAGACTCTTTTTTGTTTTTGTACTTATTTTTCAATTTTCCCTTTCAACTTTAAAAGGGTAAAGGCAAAGATTATATCTCTTAATTTTCTGTTCTACTAGTGGAAAACTGCAGCTTTAAGAATCTTAGTAGCTCGCTTGTGGCCACCAGGAGCAGGTGGAAGAGGCATGATTGGAGCACGCGTGTGAAGCCAAGTTTTTCACATTCATGATCATATCACACTTAGCAAAACCATGCAGCATACAGGCCATCAAAACTAGTCCAGATGCCTTTCAGCTTTGTAAGTATTACTTCTGGAATTAGAGTAGTCCTTTTCTCAGCTTTCATAAATATAGCCAAGGTGCTGGAGATACAGCTCAGCGGCACAGATCCTTCCCAGCAAGAGTGAGGTTCTGAGTTAGATTACCGTATCCACACACACACACACACACACAAAAGAGCGTAAATAGAGCCAAATGAAAAGACACCAGTTGTGATTTTGAAAATTCGTCAACACCTCAAAAGACATCATTATCAAAAAAAATTTTTTTCTTATTAAAAATGGCTGGAGAAGGGAAGAAAATATATTTTCGAATAACTTCTGTACTTTCAGACCTTCTGTGCACCCCTCCTCCTACTACACAGCTCACGTTCACCTCCAGCTTCTTACGTGGCGTGTTTTGTCTGCACGAGAGGCTCTAGTCCAGGCACGGGGCCTCCTTCTGACCCCTAGCCGTGCGAGAAGAGACACACGATGTGATACCATTCCTCTTACCGTGGGTGTCACGGAGGGAGCATAGAGGAAGAAGCCCCTTTTCTGGCTAGGAGAGTTACAAAAGCTTCGCCAGAGATGTGATTCCTGGACTGACTTTTCAAGGAGAAGCAAAGCATGCAGTTGAACCAGATGGGGAGAGGGTTCCGGCAGAGGCAAGGACAGCAGCACAAGCGGAGAGGAGTGAAGAACATCTCTCTCCGAAAGGATGACACACTCTCCCCCAGATAGAAGGCCACCTCACGGTCTTTAAAAGTCAATCTGCGTCTTAGACATCACTCGTGTAGTAATTTTTAAGTTACTCAGGGAAAGGTGGAAACCAGTTTCAGATCACCAGTCACCCAGCAGTACAGCAATGACTGTACCAACCAACGTTTCCCCAATCGCTTTAATGATAAACATTGTTGGGGGCTTTTGTTGAAAACACACATCCCTGAAGTCTGGGGAGCTTCTTATTTAGTGGGTCTGCGATGAAGCCGGAAACTCCTAAATTTAACAAGAGTGCCTGGAACATTCCTGTCGGCCCCAAAGCGTGGCAGTGCTGGGGAGCTTCCGCTGGAGGCCCTGCCCTGCTCTTGGGGCTCTCCTTCCGCAGCCGGAGAGCTGGACCCCAGCAACCCCAGCTCAGGGAGCAACTGAAGTGTGTGAGCCACTGCCCTGCACCACACAGGGAGAGGCTTCATCAGAGAACGCGATGAAACGTGTGCGCCCTGTTTTCCCTTGTAGACCCTGCCCCAGACACCTTTCCTGCATTCTCATCAAATAGATCCCTTCAGCAATCCAGAAAGGGAGAGATTTACTACGTGTTGCAGATGTGGAAACTGAAATGCAAGGGGTTTGGAAACCTTGCAGACAATTATGCAACTTTAACAAATAGCCATGTTGCACTATGAAACGAATCCTTCCAAATCCAGAGCCTGAATTCTTCCCATTCTCCTGGATTCCAAGGTCTTTGGTCAACACTCTTCTCCCAAGGTCTGTGTGCAGAGGTCGCAGAGCAGGAGCCTTCCGTAGGAGCTGACCTCTCCCTGACCCCCACCCTCTCCACCTGTTCCCCCACCCCCAGCAGCCATCCTGTTTGTGCCTCGCCACCCTTTTGCAATTTTCCACCCGGATTATTTGTGGCTATAACAAGCAAGGCCACGCCAACGTCTGGCATTAAAAGTAGCATGAGCCTTCATTCCTGAGGTAATGAGACCATTTTTTCCAGGTTCCTTCCTCTAAAGTTCATGAACTTAATAAAAAATAAAACAAGACCGGCTCTATTACAGCCCAGATCTCTGCAGCAGGAAGCCAGAGCTGATTGGGTAAAGGCAGCGCCTGGATGAAAAGAAAAACATATTCATAGACCAGCTCGGTCTTTACCTTCCACCAGATCCACAGAAAGCCACAGAGGGCAGCGCCACAGACCACATTCCAGCCTCCACACATCAGAGGCAGCATGTCCCCGGGATGGTCACCCTCGGTGTGAAGATGCTCACAGCATTTTCCCCCTCTTGGTGACAGACCACTGGAGAAGCTGACAGTGGGCCGTTCAGAGTGATTGGAGATTTGCATCCATCCAACTCCTATGCACCACAACCACACAGAATGGAGTGACAGCCCCAGGAGTTGGGTGGGCGGAGTCACCCTGGCTCCGCCCTCTGTTTACTCCTCAGTGTCAGGGCCAAGGTCAAGGCTCCTGCAGCTGCCCAGGGCACAGCTCCACTGTGCCCTTGTCACTACTCAAAGTGGCTCCTCCTCTGAGATTCCGGAGTTCACTGACCCGCCCAGGGATCCTGACTTCTAGCAGCTCACTGTCATACCTGCTGTTCTAAGGCCTGCTAAAGAAAATATGTTCACGAATACTTCATCATCAAAGGCATGGGAGTTGCTGCCATGGGCTTTTGCAGTGGAAGAAAGAAATCAGGTGGAAATTTCTGGCCAAGGAGCAGAATGGGAAGCAGTGAGTGGAAAATTACCAAGAGGAGACATCAAGGATAATGGGCGGGGCTGGAGGTTCCAGCTGCACTGACCTGGGACTCTTGATGAGGACAGGCCATGGCAGTCCCACCACGGGGAGAGGAGACAAGTGAAAACTTGGTCACATACGGAGGGGGTCAGATGAGGAGAGGTGGGAGGGTGGTTTTTGATAAAGTGACTTCCTAGGAATCTTGCTAAAACTGGTTTTACAAGAAGCGCACTGATAGGCCCAAGAGAAGAGTCAAGCAAAGCCTCTTTATCAAGCCCCACTGAACCCTGCAAGGGTGTGACTTCCCTGTCCGTCCGCTGCTGCTGTACTCACGCAGCTATTCCCAAGGCGCCTTCGGAGTGTTAGTCACTGGCTTTGAGTGCGGCTCCTCCCTGCTCTCCCAGACTGGCTGCAGCTCCTTCCTCGTGAAACAGAGCCCAGCCTCTCCCCAGCCCACAGACCCTGTGTTCTGCACCAGCCTGTCGCTCACCTGTTCTACTTTGGCTGCCACCACTGCCGGGGCAATCTGCTTGATATCCCTGCATTGCACCAGGAAAAAAAAATTAGCAATGTCTACATTAGCTTCAGTTTGCACACAAGGCTCTAATGAGAAATGTACCTAAAGGGGAAGAAATCTACAGCCCCGAACACGTGACATGCCTCGGGACTGAGCAGACACCTTGCCACCTCGCCCCGTGTGACAGCCGACAGCCGACGGCTGAGTCCCGGCCAATCCTGTAACTGCTGTATGCCCTGAGCCACAGCACCTTATCTAGGAGGTGGAGGCACAAAAAGTAGCAAATATTTAGGGTCATCGAGACCCGGAAACAAATGTGCTGGTGGCCCCTGCAGCCCCTGTGCTCTTCCGGAGTGAGGATGGCGCGAGTGGGCCTCAGGCCCTACGCCTGCTGCCTGAGTTCTAGCTGACTGTACCAGTGGCTTCGGCCAGTTGGAGCAGCAGCTCTGCTGATGACAGGTTTAAGACCTGCTAGGCTCCCGGAACCTGGCCAATTGCAACCTAATTCTCAGTTAAGCCCATTGAAAAGATTGTCGAGAGATCTGGGAAGCAACAATCGGGAGCTCCCGCAGAAAGTTTTGTGCAAGGCAAATGTAACGTGGTGAGGCCTGGAGCTCAGGGCCCCAGGGCCCCAGGACCCCAGCCCAGATGTGGAGGGCAGTGAGGATGACAAGCGAGCTGTATTTCCCGTGAGTGAAGCCACCAGGCCAGGAGAACAATGTGGCCATTGACTGGGAAAGGTCGCAGAGACTCCAAGGACACTTGACGCCTTTCACTGGGCTGCGACAGAGATGCCGAATATTAATCCTACGTAATACCAGGCTCTGACAAGCTGCTTTCTCGTGGGCCTGCTGGTGGCTCAATTGGCCATTCACTGTGACTCCATGCATCCTCGGGGAAGTGCTCTGCAGAGGGGAAAATCCTCATTTTTTATCTGTGACCCAAACAACCCCAAAATATATTAGCATGCGCCATTACGATTCTTGCAGGGGAAGGGTAGCTGCCCCATTTTCGGGCTGACTTAGTTTTTTGAGGAGTCAGCTCCGAGCACCGTGAGCTCTCATTCTTTCCTTTGTTACCCACACGCTAATGTGGGATGGAATGTACCCGGTGCTGCTCCTGGCCCCAACCGTCCATGGTGCTCCCATCTCTGTTCCCATTCACTTTACCTTGGGGCTCCAGAGTTCCTTCACCTCTTCAGTAAATACTAAATGAGCACCTTTACTCCAGGATCTGCAGTAAGGGATATAAAGGCAAAGAAGATACAGCCTTTCTTGTCCTTTCCACAGCTTACAGATTGAAAAAAAAAATTTTTATTTATTACTACTAGGTTAACGAGTACTTTGCTCACAGAGGATCAGGACCCTAGGAGGACACAGAGCCACCACCCTAATGTCTGCAGGAAACAGATCTTTACAGCCCTTGGTGTTTCAAACCAGACAAGACAGGAGAGGACGGAAGAACAGGAATAAGGAGCACACCGGAAGTTCACGCTAACTAGGCTGTGGAGAAGAGGAAGTGAACAGAGAGGCGTGAAAGATGCAAAGCTAGGTCACCAAGGGCAAGTCCGCCATTCCACTCAGGTTCCAGGCCTCCTTCAGCTTCTTGTTTGCAACCTGCAACCCTCAGGGTGACCCCAGCACCAGCTCTTGGAGCCCCACCTGCAGCATAGCATCCCCGGCCAGGACTTCCTGCCAGGGAGAACGAGGCCGCACTCATCCATGTCACCAGACTGATTATGGTGAACAGGAAACCCAGGGCGAGTTGGAAAGGTGAAGGTGCCCTGCTACGTGGGACCCAAGGTGTAACACCCGAGAGACGGTGAGAGACACTGAATGACTCCCTGCCTCTCTGTCCTCTCTGGCACAGTCACCTGCACGACCCTGGGTGCCGCGAGTGAGCCCTTGGCCTCCTGACGTGAACTCTCGCCTCTGGTTTGGATTAAATTCCACCCCAGCAATGATCATCTCTTTAGATTAAGCTTAGAGGAAACATGAAATGCAAGAGTAACATCGAAGAGTAGAAATTTGACAAATGCTTTGGTTTTTTAAAGTGAGAAATGCCTAGAGATCAGTGGGAGTCCTGACATTAAGACTGAGCAGTGGGCGTACGATGCAATCAGAGAGGAAGCTGAAGACACAAGTGGGGACGGCGGGCAGGAGACACACCTCCATGGTGTCTGCGCCTCTCAAAGCAGCTCGCTCGCCTGGCTGCCTTCTCATGCTTAGCTGTGGGCAGCAGTTCACAGATGTCCTTAGTGTCCCTAGGATTCAACAAGACATGTGCCCAATCTGTCTTTGGCAACCACTTAACACGCATGCATCAAACCCGTTACACACAGTGTGTCCACAGATGGGAAGGCCTGGGTGCGTGCAAAGCACAGAGGAGGCCACCTTCCCGGGCTCTAGTAGGTCCAAGAGGCACCCAGGGTAACACACCCTGATGTGCACTACAGGCCATGGTGGAGGTCCCCAAGGGCCCATAGGCTAAAGGCTTGGGCCATGGAATGGAGCCCGCAGTTAGTAGTGGGACTTTGGAGAGACAGAGTGGTGTAAGAGGTCCTTAGGTCACCGGAACTGTATCCCCAGAGCTCGTCATAGCACCCCAGCTACTTTTTCTTTCTCTGTTTCCTGCTCCTGAGTGAGCAGTTTTGCTCAGCCTCCCACACCTGCCTTACCAAAGTCCAGAAGCCATGGGGCAACAAGTCATGGACTGGGCACTCCGAAACTGCAAGCCAACTAGTCATGGACTGGGCACTCCGAAACTGCAAGCCAACTAGTCATGGACTGGGCACTCCGAAACTGCAAGCCAATATACAGTTTTCTCTTTAGAAGTTATCTCAGGTCTATGTCATGGTGACTGAACACTGACTAACCCAGGACAGAGTGTCACCTAGCATACTGCTAACCTAGGAGCCAGAGTCCTGGGGTCACATTTCAGGCCCTGCAGACCATGAGCTGTGTGACTCTGGGACATTTCACTGAAATTTGCTGAAGCTCAACAGTAATATGAAAATAACCGTCCTTCGCTCACAAGCTTGATGTGAGAATTTTAAGAAAATATGAATATGTGCAAGAGCAGTGCCTCCTGCATGGCATCCGTGTGAGCATGAGTCAGTTAATCTGCCGCTAATAGTTTTATAAGTGACTTTAAATTTTTGTAGTTTTAAATCTACTGAAAAAATTAGCAAAAACGACAGAGAGTTCACATCAAGATCTCCTCTCTCCAAATATAATTTCCTCTTTGGTTAGCATTTCGCATTCATGTGGTGCGTGTTACAACTAATGAGGCCACACTGACACATTCTTCCTAGCTAAGGTCCATAGTTCCCACTGGGGTACACTCTTTATGTTGTACATGCTAGGGGTTTTTGTTAGGGTTTTCTGGTACAATAGAGAAGCAAACAGAAACAAAAAGAACACCTTTCTTGATGATGTGGGGAGCAGCGCACCACTCTTGGGGCTGGGCTTTCTCCTCTGAGCAGAGACAAACATGGCAGGAGGTTTTCTGACCTCTGGCCTGAGGTAGAGTTCGGGGTGGGCATTGATGACGTGCGGTTGGAATTCTCTTCTTCGAGCACACAGGAAAAGAAAGAGGGAATTGTAATCAGGTGGGCTGAAGGGGAAGGAGGAGGAAGTGGTCATCAGGGTAAGTGTCGTTTTTGCTTTGGCCTTCCGCCACATTAGACTGCCGCCATAATGTCCAGTAATTTATACTAGGGCAGAAACCTTTCCGTTTTAACAAGTGTGTGCCGTATGTCGCCATCACAGTGTGGCACAGAATGGTTCTGCTGCCCCACACCCCTGCTGGGCTCTGATATTCATCTCCGCCTCCACTGGGACCCCAGGCAACCCTGGCTTTTTACCTCCTTGCTGTGTCGCCCCTACCAGGATGGCCCGCAGGATAGACAGAGTCTTCTCCCACTTACAGAATGCGTTCAGATTCCTTCCACGGCTTCTCCTTGGCTGAGTTTTATGAAGGCCTGGGTGTATTCATACCAAGCTGAGTGACAGAGTCAAAGAAATCCCAACCAAGGCTCTCTGGGCCTTTGTTCCCGTCCAGCTGCCCCTGCTGAAAGCGGTGAGCCTTTGCCTTGGAACCCTGCCATTCCCTTCCCCAGGGAAGCCCCTTCCCTGTCCCCAGGGTTTCTGGCCTCTCCTCAAGGGACCCCTTTGAAATGCAGATATTCCTGACAGCTCACCTTTTGACTGTTCAGAGCCCCGGAGTGGACCCACTAGAAGAAGCCTTAGCAGCACCAGAGGAAGCAGGAGCTGGCGTCCTGCAGGGTAGCGGGAAAGGAGTCACAGGCCCCTCCTTCTCCATGGCACTGGGATGGAATGGTGACCACACCCCCTGAGGCAGAGGAGTAAGGCACAAATGTCAACAAAAGATCTTTTAGATTTCATCCATGAACTTAAACCATACGGTTATTTATTTAATGCATAAATGTTATCAAAACTAATGGCAGTAAAGCACATCGAGATTATTCATTTACCAATATGTACTTCCTGGGCACCTCTAACATGTAAGATGCTATGCAGGGAAAAGTAATGTAAGCCTGGCAAGATGGTGGCCGATGTGAGTGCCCAGGGCGGTGGAGGGAAGCTTCCTGCCCGCCAGAGGGAGCGTGTCATTAGGCCCCTGAAAGAGGAGCGGAGGGGGGAGGAAGGGGCCTGGAGGGTACCCCAGGAACGGGCCTGTGTTCTGTGTTCCAAGAGGCTTAGGCAAGTCCCCCTGGTGAGGAAGGGGCACCCCCCGCCCTGATTGGTCATCAGGAGCTGGAGACCCCTGGGTACACGGCCCCGGTGACTGTAGCCTACGGCAAGCCGGGACTGGACACGGGACTGACTCCTGGCCCCCACCACTGTTCTTGAGGGGCCGCTCCCCAGGAGCCCCTCCCCACCCCATCACTCCTTGAGCTGTTGCCAGAGGCGTCGGCAGCAGGTTCCAGAGAGCCCAAGGGCTCCTCCTCACTTCCGCCTGCCTGCTTGGCCACCAGGGTCCTCATTGTGCCCCTGAAGGAACAAACTTCCTCCCATCCCTAAGGTCAGACAATAGAATTCTCGTGGGAGGGCCTAAGGAGAGAGACATCCGGGCTGGGGTGAGGTCCTCACTGCCGGCCATGGCAGGGGGCACCTTCCTCTCCAGGCTGCAGCTCCGCCTGTGAGCCCTGTGCTCCCCGTCCCTGCCCTCCCTGGCGGCCAGCGCAGGCCTGGGCTGCCTTCCACTCTAAACCCCAGAGTCCCCGAGCAGCATCGCCTTCTGTGGTATCCAGGAAGGCCTGGGTCTACAGACCGCTCCACTCTGGCAGAGCAGCCAGGAGGCTGTGACACGGTGGGGCGCTGGGGTACCAAGAGGGCTGGCCGACTGGGGTCACGTCTCACCAGCCCTTTCAGCATCCGTCTCCCTCCCTGCCACACCGCCCCTGTGAAGCACACACACAGATACGCGTGCACACACAACACTTGCTCCTGTTACTGCCCGAGCCTACTCCATTGCCTCTCCACTGCCCAGCCGTCCCAGCTTCCCGTGTCCCTGATAATTCTCCTGCCATCACACACCTCAGTATCACAATGTCCTATGAGGGACACAGTGAAAAAAGCAAGAGCTTTAAAATCAGACAAACAGGAATGACTTCTCTCAACCTGACTTTCCTCACTTATGACCCGGAGATTTGAAATGAAAAATGGAACAGATGAAAGAGCTATGTTGAGGAGTAAAGGATACACATATGTGTGTTAGTGACTTTCCCATTGCTGGGACATAATACTTACTACCTACAGTTTAAAGGAGGAGAGGTTTAATTTGGCTTAAGGTTTAAGAGCATTTAGTCCACAGCCACCTGGCACCAAGGTAGAAGCATCATGGCGGGCAGAGGGTGTGGCAGAGCAAACTTGCTTCGTTCATGGTATCTGGGAAGCAGAGCAGGGTGCAGTGCTAGAGAGGAAGGGATCAGGGCCAGTGTCACACTTCTGTGGCCCCCGCAGGCACCCAAACACACGCCCCAGAAATCCCCAGGGTGGACACCCAGTCAGTCAGGCTGACAGCCCACCCTAATCATCACAATATGTAAGTGACCTAAACAGTGGCTGACATACAGACTCAATCAAAACGTTTCCTTCCCTCTCCCTTCCCTAACAAATCAGATCAAACTGCCGTCAAAGGGGAGCAGCACGGGATCGCTCTGCCAGATCAGAGAGAAGTGATATAATCGGAAAAGCACAGGGCTCAGAAGTAAATCTCGGGTCATAATTCAAAATCAATCAATTTTTATTACAGTGAACAGAGACTCCACCTCAGATTGTCTTGAGGATAGAGAAAGAATTCATTGGTTTAGCAAAAATTTACCAATATTTTTGAAAACTATCCCCTATTTCTTCTATAGAGCAATAGAAGTGTCTCCAAGTGACGAAAAAGTAGTACCCTCTCTTCCTCACTCACTCCAGAGACTGCATTTCTCAGCCTCCCCAGCACCCCGGGTGTAGCCAAGTAGTGGAACATAAATGAAGGAGATGAGTACAATTCTTAGGCCATTTTCTTTCAAAAATGAGCTGATTATTTTTCCTATCTTCTACTGGAGTGAACACTTTGAACCTAGAAGTAGAATTCATATGTTGCTGTTGGCAGACTTTTGGAGTATTATGTAAGAGAGAAAAGTACATCTATTTTATTAAGGAGTCCTTGTTATAGAGCACAGCCTCTGTCTTACCCCCACAATTCATTTCAGGGAGACTTGTTCAATTTCCAACACTGTCACCAAGGATCCCACTTCTTTTATTGTCTCTGGTCTGCCTCTACTAGTGTCTGTCTTATTCTAAGAATCTACATGCATCCCTTTTCCACCAGGCCCGTATTCCCCTACCCCATCCGAACCCTATTCCCTTTTTCCAGAACAGCTACAAAAGTGGCAGTCAAAATGGCTGCCACGGATGCAAACCTCAACAACACATTCGGCAAGGAGCGATGCTTTCTTCACAGCATGTTAGCCAATAAGTAGGCCAAAAGACAGCAAAATAGCAAGCAAACGTCAATGGCCTAGAGTTGGTCATTCTCTCCTGGGAATACCTGGCTTAAGCGATTTAGCTAGAGCCTCTGGACAAGGACTTGTGCTGAGCAAAATGGTGGGCTTTCCATTCAAGTTCTAATGCTCACAGTGCTCTTCCAGGGTCCTTTCAGGTCCTATGGGAGAGGCAGGCGCCTATTTTTGACACTGTGTCCCGCCAGGACGCACAATGGAATAAGTTAATTCTCCAAAATGAACTTGAGTGCAATTAGGAAGTAAAAATCAATACTGGGAAACTAAACAATGGCAAATGTCTACTCCATCCCCTTTGCTGTTAGCGTCCAAACAGGCAACTCCAGCCAGAACCCTGACCTCCGCCCCAGACAGCCCACACCTGGGCGAGGGAGGCAGGAGGCTGTGGTGCCAGACTGAAGGGCGCGCATGCACCTCCGTGCCGGCCCTGTGCTCGCAGGGTCCTGAGCGGATCTCCTTCAGGTCCACTTCCTGTGCACCTGCCTGTCTGGCTCTAGTCCTGACCTTGACCCGAGGCTCCTGTACTGGCCGTGGCGCTGGCACCAGAGTCCAGAGCTGTGCTCGAGCTCAGTGTGGTTGAGACAGAGCCGGTGCCGTCTCCCAGCCCTGTCCTCTTCTTCTCCCTGCCGCAGGGAGCTGCACCACTACCTGCCACCTGTGGGCACTCAAGCCAGTGTCCCGGGGCTCATCTGTGAGGTGACCCTGTCTTCCCCTCTGAGTCCCACCTGCTAACCCCGCACACGTCTCCAGGACCCACCCCCGAGACCTTCAGCCAAACCACTTGTCCTTTCCTCTGGACATCAGCGACAGCCCCTCACTTGTCTTCCTAGTTCAAATCTCCCTTCCTCCCAATATCTTCCTCTTGACACACCGGAATGACCTTTCCTGACTTGCCTTACAACTCCATCTGCTTCTCCTGCCTTGGCCACCACCACACGAGCACAGCCGTCTTCCCGTGGCGCTCTGGTCCCTCCACAGCTGCAAGCCTCCGCCTCGTGAGTCTCCTTCTCTAGCTCATCTTTCAAAGCTCGTTTATTCAGATACCAGCTTAAACTGCATTTCCCTTCAGAAGGCCTTTCTGGCCCATAAACTAGGTAGACCGTCTTCTCATGACACCGGGTTCTCCTTCAGAAGGGAGCAGCCTTCACCCCAGACAGCTCCTGCTCCACTGGACACAGCAGCAGAGGGAGGAGGCCCGGCTCCCACCCTCTGGGAGGCAGAGCTGAGCTGCCTGTGGCAGAGACCCACAGCCCAAGAGCACAAACTTACTATCCCTTTATGTCCTTTCTGGTTCCGAAACCCTTATTTCAAGCTTTGATTCGAGTGGAACCCAGTGAGAACACAGAACCGACAAGATGACTGCGAAGCCTACTGAGGACCGCAGGGTGAGATTCACAGCATTTCCTCTCGCACAGTCAGGGCTTCCGAAATTGCAGGCATCAATGTTGTCTGTTATATTCCTGCTAGAAAGACTGACAAGTATAACCAAAGACAAAGGCTGCAGCTATAAGGCTTTGAAAGTGCAGAAGGAAAATGGGGGAAGGGCCCTTAAGTTAGGGTACTTTATGGTCCTTTGAAGAGAAAGTAACTCTTAAGCTAACTTACTCTTTTCCCTTTGTTTCCTTTCCTTTCTTTTCCTCTCCTCTCTTCTCCTCTCCTCTCCTTTTCTTTCCTTTCTCTTCTGTACCATACTGGGAGGATTTTACCCAGTTTCTACAGTGAACTACAGCCCCAGCTCTTTTTTTATTTTCCATTTTATTTTGTATTTTATTTCTCAGAATAAGGTCTTGCTAAATTGCCAAGCCTGAGCTGGAAGTGGCCATCCTCCTGCCTCAGCCTCCCAAAGTGCTGGGACCTCAGGTGAGCACTGGCACGCCTGGCTGAGCTTTCTTCAAGGCCACAGATCAGAGCAGAGAATTACCAACCAAGGTCAGACCAAGAGCGGAAGTGTGGAAATCCAGCAGCACAGGGCATCTGTGGGCAGCGGAAGCTGTGCTGTCTGATGCAGAAGAGAAGGCTGGCGCAGGGGGGCAGGTAGTGGCCGGCTCAAGGAGCCCCACGCCAGGGAGAGGCGGAGTCCCAGGCACTGCGGAGGCGGTCAGCAGACAGCTCAGAGGGGACGCTCACCCTCCGTCCCCGCCCTGCTGTCCCCACTCCTGTTTATCTGTGCTCCACAGGGCTTCGTGGAGCCAAGGCCCAGTTCACAAGCTGCCCCCTTCGGCAGCCTGCGGAGCTGGAGGAGGGGACTGTCCCTGCCAAGTGCAGATGTGGACAGGAGCTGCCGGCTGCTGACGGCGTCGGGGGGAAACAGGAAGCCCTTCTGGGGCGGGAAGCCTGGACGTGTGGGCTTGCTGAATGACAGACAAGTGGCTTCACAAAGCGGTAGCTGACGGGAGGGGTGGCATGGGACACACCTATGCGGTGCGGTGTCCCCTCCCAGCCCGAGAGCCTGTCCTCAGCTTCTGAGGCCCTCACTCCGTGTGGAAGGATTCTGAGGCAGAACGCGCATCTCACTTCTAAAATTTGAGGGAGACTTTCTTATCCCAAAAGTTCTTCTTTCCCTGGAATGGAGAAATAGAATGAAACACCTTTGAATTAACAGGAGTTGAAAAAAAGATAAAGTAAGCCGGGCGTGGTGGCGTATGCCTTTAATCCCAGCACTTGGGAGGCTGAGGCAGGAGGATCCTTGTGAGTTCGAGAGCTGCCTGGGCTGCAAAGTGAGTTCAAGGCCAGCCTGAACTGCATAGTGAGACCCTGCCTCAGAAAATAGGGCCAGGGATTTAACTCAGTGGCCTAAGTGACTGCCTGGCAGGCGTGAGGTTGTGAGTTCAATCCTTGGTAGCAAAATAAAATAAAATAAAAGATAAAGTAAAATATCGTAGCTGAGTGTAGCAGTTTGCACCTATAATCCACGCACTCTGGGAGGCTGAGATAGTTCAGCTAATTCCAACTCAGTGCAGCAATTCAACAACTTACCAAGACCTTGTGTTAAATTTTTTATAAGTACTGCACACTAACTGAATTAAAAGGGTTGAGGATGTAGCTGACTGTGAAGGGTACAAGTTCAACCCCAATACCAACAGAAAAAGAAAAAGAAAGAAAGAAGGAAGGAAGGAAGGAGAGAGAGAGAGAGAGAGAGAGAGAGAGAGAGAGAGAGAGAGAGAAAGGAAGGAAGGAAGGAAGGAAGGAAGGGAGAAAGGGTAATAAAAAATGAAGAAGATAAGCAAATCTCAGGGGTCTACTACACCGAGCTTTAAGGTGGGCTATGACTTTAACAAGGACACAGAACAGTACTTTGGGGCCGAGGTGTCTGGACAGTTTAGCAGTGTAACAAGACCTTGTGCCAAATTAAAAAAAAAAAATTGAAAAGGACAGGGAATGCAGCTCAGTGGGGGCCCTGGGTTCACTCCCCAGGACCACATGAAAGAAGAAAGGGGCCAAGCGAGGAGGAAGAGAGGGTAAAGGGAGAACTCCGAGGTCTGTCTGCCGCCTTAGGAACAGGCGGGGACCTGGCCGTGGGACACAGGACACAGCCGAGTGGCGTGGGGCGACTGGGAAGTCAGAGCTGCTCCTGGGGGACCCCGGCCCGGGACTTCCGCTTTTCCCGGATACTGAGCTCAAAGTCGGCAGCCGAGAGCCCGCGAGCCCCTGCTCAGCTTGCCCAGGTAGCGTCCACGCGAGTCCCCGCCGGCCCCTGCTCCCCTGCGGCCCGAGCACGCGGTCCTCACCGCCCGCTGCCCGCTCGGGCTGCCGGTCTACTCCACAAACGCGGACCGAGCGCCTTCCCCGATCGATCCGGGCTTTGGCTACCAGAAAAATAGAAAAGAAAACCCTGGCCTTGCGTCCATTGGACACATAGTGTCACATGAAGAGCATGAACTGTGCAGACGCTAAGTAGAAAATGGCAGAGAGGACTGGAACCCCGGGGCTGCCCTGCTGCACGGGTGGGGAGCAGGGCCGTGTGACCGCGGGCAGGGCAGGCTTCCCAGGGGAGGCAGCGCCTTCCCGCCAGTGCTTTGAAGCAGAAACCTGCAAAGCTGTCCAGCACCTCCCCGAAGTCTCTGCCGCTGCCCAGGACCAGTCCCTGTGCCCCCGGGTTTCTTGGTGTTACGCTGGGGAGACTGGCTGGAGTTCGGGAGGAAACTGTGTTCCCGCCCTTACCTACATTTGCGTCCGTTTGCCCAAGAGCTGGGAGCTCGGGCAGGCAGAACCCCGAGTTATTCCTTTCAGCAGCTCAGGGCTGTCACAGATCCAGAAGAGAGGTGCAGGAAACTTGAGTGAATAGAAATGTAAATCTACTTCAGCTTCAAGATTTTGGATTTTTTTTTAAAGCGTAACTTCTTTCAAATTAGCAATCCAAATAATGTTCTGGCTCATGCTTTTTAATTTTTTCCCCTGTAAAACAAATACTTTTCTAATGAGTTTGCATGGATATATTATACAATTAGTAAAAATAAACCACAGATGAAAATTCTAGGCCCGGCTTTCAAGTGACGGATCATAAAAGTCCTTTACTGGATTTTAAAGACGTTCATCTGTAATTTCTCTGTAAGCTTCAAGTCTGGCTGTCAAAGTGACTGAAGCCGTGCGGTTTCTCATTTCAAATATGCATTTTTATGATGTGGTCTCCCTATGCGGGCAGGAGCACTTAGGAGAAGGCAGGTGGGTTTGTGAGGATTGAAACAGAAATAGAAAGAAGGTGGCGAAACTCTGCCTCTCAGGAGTAGACATGTCGGTGTGGGCTTTTTCTACTCCTGGAGCGGAGTTCTTACAAAATGGGGACCGGGGTTATTTGGTTTGGTATCTGTCTGGGTAGACAGCCCCTTTCCTTTTCCCTCCGCCTGGGATTTCTTTCTTCTACTAAAACCCTGTGCACCCGTCAAGCCCCAGCTCAACACATCCTTGTTCATTTTACCAGGGGTTGGACGGCTGGAATTTGCGTGAGGTCATAAAGGCGTCAGTGGTGAACCCAGAGAAGGAAGCTCTCACTGCCGCTCCTACACGGCTTCCTCCGCTCCAAGGCTGTCCAAAGGGACGGGATCCTGCGAATTTGGGAAATGTTATCAGTCTTCCTTTCCCGCTTCCTACAGACGCCTTAACACATATTAATATCAGAAGGCTATAGAAAACCCTGTGGCTCAGCTACAATTTAGAAGCTAATTTGTTTTTACTTAGTGAATCGTTTTCCCGGTCGTTTGAGCCTTTTCTCCCATTATTGCCCAGTGTTTTCTTCTAGCATTGCTGTCACATAAAACACAGTCAGAGCCAGGCGTGATGGTGCACGCCTGTGATTCCAGCACCGCCTCTGAGGCAGGAGGATTGCTGCGAGTTCCAGTACAGACGATCTCAAAAACACACACACACAAGCAGGGGCACATTGGTCTTAGTGTGGGTCCTCATGCCGTCCCCTCCCTGTCTCTACACATGGGGAGACGAATACAGGTACTTACTGGGTCATTGAGACGTTAAGCTATTTGCATAATTATTTATTTTTGTGGCTTGTAATAGAGTTCTATTTTCCGTTTAAACCGGAACCCTAGCCCTTCCCCCACCAAAAAGGAATAAGTGAAACAAAAGACAGTTTATAAAAGAGGGAAGGCGTCTTCAGCCAGCTCACCTCCAGAAAGGCATGAAGTCTCACTAAGTATCCACTGTAACCCAAGCAAAACTGTAATTGTGAGAGGCGTTTTATTTATTTTTTTGATGATTGTGTCAGCTAGAATTTCTAAAGATTTTGTCTCTTGCTTTGTGTTTTCTACATGTTCTCCAGTTAATGTGCTAATTTTTAATTTTAAAAATGTTTTAATGTGACAAGAATGCTGTTACAAAGTTGGACACATATCTTCAAAAATTCTGGGTTGAAATGTGATGCATTTTTTTATATTCTAAGACTGGGAAATTGCTACATTTAAAAACTTTTCCAGAATGTCGGTGGGAGCCCCCCGCACACCCCACAGGTGCATCAGGGCTCTCGCGTGCCTGATTAGCCACATGGGCAAGTCCACTAGCTCGCTGACCTACTACTGTCAAGGCCAGACCCAGGACGAAGACCCGGGCCACCTTGATTCCTGGAGGTGCAGCGACTCCACCACCGAAGTCTGACAAAGAAGCGAAACCAAGGCAGAGGCAGCGGGGGAGTCCTGGGCTGGCTGTGCCTGGCCATCAGACCAGCCCGGCTTTGAATCCCAGCTTGCTCTCTTTCTGCTGTGGATCCAAGAAATCATTTTGGAACACAGTCTCATTCTTTTGAAAAGAGAATGGCCAGAGTAAGATGCCAGGGTATCAGGAGGCTTACACTAGGGTGCTGGCTGAGGTCTCTGTTCCTGGAGAGATCCAGGAGGATTTCTCGGGGCCTCCCATCCCAGACCCTGAAGTCCCCGTGAAGAAAACCCTTGACTCAAATATACATGACTCTAGGGTCTTATTTTAAACTTGCTGAGTCTGAGTCATGTGATATTGAGCTAGACATCACAGGTCTCTTTTCAATTTCTAATAATAATAATAATGAGGACACCAATATGGCTAACTATAACTTTGTTTCTGAACAACAGCACTTATTTTTTTTAATTTTTTAAATTTTAATTATTATTTTCATCTTTTTGAGACAGGGTTTCACTATGCAGTTCAGGCTGGCGTTGAACTCACTTCATAGCCCAGGCCGATCTCAAACTCACAGCAATCCTCCTGCCTCAGCCTCCCGGGTGCTGGAATTACAGGCATGTGCTAGCACACCCAACTAATACTTAAATTTTGTAGGGAGAGATTTTTAATTCAAACACAGATCACCTCCAATTGAAATGAAGATTTCCTCAGTGTCCTTCGGCCACCTCCAAATCCCATTTCCGGGCCCCCTGCTCTCCTTGGTGGCCTCTCCATCGTGCTGCACTCTGACTCTCTCTTTTCTCTTTTCCTATGGCAAAATCCAAATTCTTCTCACTCTCACCCACAGAGAACTGGACTACTCTTTTGTTGCCACAGTTCTTACAAACAGCTTTATTCCCAAATCGTTTACCAAGATATTTTCATAAAGAAAGATAGCTGTCTCTGAGAGGAGTATTGGTCCTGTAATTAAAATTCTTTAGTAATTTAGTTTTTCATTTCTTTACACACATGTTGAAATTATATGAAATAGGGGTAAGAAATGCAGTGGGAGCCATAGATCTTGTTTAGCTCTGTGGCCTTGGCGAAATTATTTAGAGTCAGTATCTTCCTGTGTGAAATGAAGATTAACACTGAATTAACAGAGTGTTATGGGTTAAATTATTTACTATATGTAAAAACATTAGAAGATTGCTTCACATAAAAGGGTCAATAGTTATTCACTGTCTTAGTTACTTTTCTCTCATTGCTGAGACAAGATACCTGACACTCAAAGTTGAAGGAGGAAAAGTTTATTTAGCGCATAGTTTGTAGAGGTTTCAGTCCATGATCAGCTGGTTCCAAGGCAGGGTGGCCTGGCAGAGGAGAGACAGTGCACAGCAGACAGAAGGCAGCAAAGCAAGCAAGGGGCAACCACAGCTCTTGTGTGCTTTATATTTTATCCAGGCTACTTAGGGCAGGCAGTACCCACACCCTAATCCTGGTGCCCTTGAGCCTAGCACTGCACCATGAATCAATTCCAGCATCACACGCTCTAGATCCAGCCACCTCTGAGAAAACTCCGTCTATAACTGCATGAAGCTTTGGGGGAACCTCTGGACACAACCATAACATTCACTTTTACTAAACAAGATTTTACTCCATTATTATGACCCCTCCTCATCATCATAGAACTCTGTCCCACCGAAGTCTTCTATTTAAAAAGCAGTCAACATCTAGATGGCATTACCAGGAAGATGTGCCATTTTGACCACTGAGGTTCTGTTACCACAAAAGACTTCTGGCCAATGGCCGGAGACCATGTTGCAATTGTAAACACAATGATGGATGGGGCATGGGCATCCTGGATTCAAGCTTCAACCCTGAAATTTACTAGCAGTGCAATCTTAGACAAGTTGCTTGACCTCAGGAGTTCTGGCTTCCTCACCTGATAAACATTGTAAGAAAACCTACCTTACGGTGTTGAAGGTATTAAAACACATAAGATGCAGGAATAAATAGTATATGCCTGACACATGTACGTGTTCAGTAAATTTGATGGTGGTGGTGGTGGTCATGATAAACAGAAAGCATGAAACACAGGCTAAAATACCAGAGGTTTCATTTGGTGTTTTTCACATGGCCAATCCTGCCAATCCTGACTAAGTACTGATGATTTTTGGAACAGGGCAAGAATGACAGTCACCCCAAAACTCATCAATAGCAATAACCATGTATAAGATTTCAACATTTTTACTTATTTCATATTATTTTTATGTCACTGGGATCCTATAGACATTTTATCTCATACTTTTGCACACCACAAGTATACATTTTTTAGACTTTGTTTTGACATCCACATGACATTCTGTTGTAAAGATCTGCTATGTTTTATTTAACTGTTGTTCTGATACTGAACATTTAGGTTATCTCTAATTTTTGGTTATTAAAATATAATACATGCATGAATATTTTTGTCCTGAAGGTTCTGTCTTCCTTGGGAATTATTTCCTTCTGCTAAATTTCTAGGTGGAATTACTAGGCCAAAAATTATGAACTCACAGTTTACAGTAAGCACTGCCATATTGCTGTTGCAATCCTTCACGTATTTGAAGCTAAACACCCTCAGATTCCCCCGTCACTCCTCACTCGAGGAGCACCACTCCATTCCCAGTACCACTACTGTTCCCAAGCCTTTCCACCAAACCTAAGAACAAAATCCTACGCTGGCATCCTAACTCCTCAATCCAACTCATCTTTATTTTTGCCTTCTTATTACCAGCTACACTTCACCTTGCTTTACAGCCATCCTCCCCACTGCCCTGCTACTGTTGCTACCCAGACCCTGTTCCTTGGTTCTGCTCTTCATTTGTGCGCTCTCTTCCCGCTGTCCAGGATATCTGTGTTAGTTTTCCATCTCTTATATAAAACAACTGAGGAAAAGCACTCTGGAAGCTGATGCAGGAGAATCACAAGTTTAATCCTAGCCTGAGCAGCATGGTGATTTAGCCAGACCGTGTCTCAAAATAAAAAATAATGTAGTTTAGTGTAAAAGCCCTGGGTTCATTCCTCAGTGCCACGAAAAGAGAAAAAGGGGAAAGTGTCACTTTGGCTCACAATTCTGGCAGTTTCCGTCTGTGGTCAGTTGGCCCTGTTGATTGTGGCCCCCTAGCTCAGTAGCACGCGTGTTTGAGAAGGTCGCTTATCTCATGACAAATGGGAAGGGAAAGAGAAAGAGGAAGGGACCAGGACTTAGTGTCCCTTCAAGGTCACACTGCAATGACCTCAAGAGGAACTGGACTCCTCACAGATCCAAAATTAGCCCAGGGGAAGCCCTGGGGAAAAGACGAAGGACAATAAATGAATACCTTGACTTCACTCTCTTCTCTCCTTTCCGTCTCCTCCCGGAGTTTCCACAAGCAGAACTGTCTAGATCCAGAGGCCAAGGAAGCCACTACTGCCCTCCACCCGGGTCAGCTCCTGGGCACAGAGTGGGGTGGCGCAGGCTTGAGGGCAGATCTGAGGGGCAGGGCCCAGAGCCGCTGCTCAGGGGTTTACGCTCCTTGCCCCGCAGCTTTTGGCAGGCGCGCTCCACTCTCCGGGCTGGAGAGCTGCTCTTTCACCCCTCAAGCATCTTCTACACCGCAGCGTGACCATGCTGCTGTCCCCTGTGTGTTCCAGACTCCCCCAGCCCCTCCACTGCCTGCAGAGGCAAGTGCAAACGCCTTAGCACGATTCATGCCCGACGTCTCGCCCTGCCCATCCCTTCGGGAGCCACCTCTCCCTCTCCCGCTACTTGCCCATCAAGCCACAGGAAGGACTCGTCCTCGCCCCTCGCCGAAGCTCCGCACTCTCTCTCACAGGTCTCTGCCTTCAACCCGAGCCTGCTGCCCCCTCGGCAACTTCCCATTCCTTCTGTTACACTCGAGGGCAACTTCCACTATGAAACTTTCCCTGCTTCCCCCAGACAGACGCCGGCCTTCTTCTTCAAAGTGCCTGGTGCAGCTCATATTTTATGGCACTTTATATTATAGATGTTTATAACTCTGTCGCCCCAAATAAACTATAAACTTCTTACAGCCAGGGCCATGTCTTACTTCATCTGTTTCCCCAGCACCTAACGGAGTTTCTGGCACGTGGTAGACACTCTGTGCTTAATTAATCATTAAACTGAATCACTGAGTTGAATCATTGAGTTTAATGCCTTCGGTTAGTGTGGATTTCTCATTTTGTGGATAGGTTTGCCTTTTAGTGTGTGTCTATTCTAGGACATGGATGTGAGACAGGGAAGATGCTTACACCCCAAGTGTCTCTCAGCATCAGCTAGTGCTGGGCACCGTCTTCCTTTGTCCGTGGAGGCAGGCGTCCTTGGGAGGTCAAGTAGGAGATGACCCGTGCAGAGCCTACCCATTTGACAGATGGATCCTGTTAATAGGTAACTTGCCAACAAGTCCTTAGAGGCTCTTGTGTCTGCTTCCTAAATCCATTTTGGAGCAAAAATCTATTTTATTAGCTGAAGACAGAATAGACCAATTCTAAATATTTGGAAAAGCTTAATCTTGCAAATTAGCTCGCTGTCCCCTGGCCACATGGTGGCCACTTGTGTGGGAGGGAAGCAGGCCCATTTCAGGACAGACCTTTCTCTGTTGCTTGAGAAAACACAATAAAACATCCTTCCCCTTTCATCCACATCTGGCGGCTGCAAAAACAGTGACCCATGGAATTCACATTTTCATACTCGACTGTGGCGGGCCGGCGTCCAGAGGTTTCCCTCGCTGTGTTCATGAAAGAGCAAAGCCTGTCAGGATAAGAAGGCTTCTGATGGAGTGCTTATTGAGAAAACATGCAGAGATTTCTGTTTCCCCAAATTAGAGAGGGAGCTTATGATAAGAATTCTTTCCATTGATTTCTCCTCCTTCATGGCTTCCCTGCTGTCCTGAGGTATAATTAGGAGCCCTGAGGTTCAAACTGGTAAAGAAAGTCCTAGAAAAAAAAATCCTTATAGTTGAACAACTCAAGGACGCTTACTCTCAAAATTTCACAAAGCTTCAAGGAATTCATACCGAACTCACAATAGGGTCACCATGCTCAGCGGACTGGAAAAGGATTTTTCTTGCTGTTGTTTTAGGATGGAGTTCCATCAGCTCAACTTGTTCATATTACAAAACACATGCTAATTGTCTGATTATCTTCCTGGGATAAGAGAGAGGGGTGCCCTTCCCTAAGAGAAAGGAGCCTTTCAGGAGCACAGATAGGAGGCAGGGAGGTCCCATGACGGAGTGTGGGCAGCACTTCAAATGGACTCACAAAGAAGCCATGAGGACAAATGAAACAGAGACCAGAGGGAAGTGATGAGAAAGGTTCCAAACGGGCCTAGCAAGGGGTTTTTAAGGTGATAGCATTTTAGGGACGCTAACATATTTGTAAAAAACTAAAAGCCAAGAAGGAGTCAGCCAGTTCAAAGGGTAAAATGTTACAGTGAACTCAGCAAAAAGCCCTGAACACTTACCTTGGGGCAGAGTCCCGAAGCGGTGGGCTGGGACCAGAAGTACACCATGGGGCTGAGGAGGTGGAAAGGTATCTCTGTGTCATGCGAAGGAGCTGAGTTTTATTTCCCCTTCACCAGCAAGAGGCATTGCAGGATCTAACTTGAGAATGACCTCCTCGCTCTGTGATTTAGAAGTCCCCAGCTGTCATGAAGCACGGATAACAGGGAACAGTGTGGAGGTACAGGAAACCAATGGTATTTCTAGCCCATGAGCCTTTGAGGGCACAGAAAATGTTTTATACAACTTGACAAACAGAGTCAGAGAAAAAAATTATTAAATGAATGAATCAATAAAACTTTTGTTGAACAAATTATTCAATAAAACATTTATTGAATGAGTTAGTCCACAACGCTACAAATTTCTCCCTGATTTTATATTAACCCAGAGTGAAATGCTTGCTGAATATAATCTCTGATCAACATTCACACTACAACTGTCTTTTCAGTGAACAAGGCAGCAGTGATTATAGACCCTGCTCTCAGACTAGCGACCTTCAGAGGCATGAGTCCTTGCTCTTCGCCATCCCGTCTGTGCTACTCAGCAGGCTGGATTCATTCACCATCTTGACCTTGACAATTTTGCTTAAGGGTCAACTACTTCTGAATACTCTCCTGGCAAAAATGATTATCACTTCTTTTGCATAGTAAGTGAAGTCTTTGTTAAACTCAGCATAAGATATTTATGTGAATGACTGTGGCCTGGCTCTTGGAAGGCATCAGCCATAACTAACGCATCCGGCCTATTTAGTTATTACTGTCTAGCGGATGACTAAAGTCACAAAAGACATTCAAAGAGTATCCTGTTTTCTGCGAGGAGGTTTTATGTGCTAATTTATGCACATAGAACTTAGGTACTTTTTAAAACCAGCCACTGAGGCTCCCTACTTTGATCCTAAGAGCCTGTCTGTTACTTTTCTCTTGTTGCTGAGACAAAATACCCGATGCCCAAAATTAGGCAAGGAAAGGTTTATTTCTTACAGTTCTCAGAGGTTTCAGTCCATACTCAGTTGGCTCCAAGGCAGCATGGTGTGACAGGGCAGCCATACATGGCAGCCACCAAACAGCAAGGCAAAAAGGCAGGAGAGAGGACGAGACACGCCTTCCTCCCGCCCTTACACTGTATGCTGGCTCCACCCCTGGGCGGGTGCAGCACTCACACCACCAATCCCAGTGCTAGACAACAAACCAAACATGAATGCCAGACTCAGCCTGGTCCAGATTACATGAGGCCTTGGGGGAGGACACAGGATCAAACCCATACAGAGCCCAAGAAGCTTGGCTGGTACACTGGGGTAACCCGAAGGAGACTGGAGCACAAAGCAAATCAAAGTGTTCATTTTATGTTTGTACTTAATTTATTTGCTGCTACCAGCATCAATAATTACCTTCATAACTTCAGAAAATACAAGTAATCCCACCTAGCCAGTGATGAGTTAATTCAGAGCAACATGACTATCTCACTAGATGTCAGATGGTGCACCCGGCCAGGAAGGTCTGAAGAGATGTGTGTCATCAAGTCTTTCCCACAAACCACCCTGCAAGGCAGCAGAAGCCTTATCAGTTACTCACTTGTGAGTAGATATTTGTAGATGCAGCCACTTAAATCGTTATCATACTACAGGCAGTTATGCTCATGTTCTCCTTGTTCACTTTTATTTCTGCCACTTAGACATGAACTCATCTTCATTTCAGGCACACATAGATTTGATTTGCTGAATCAGCTTACCGCCCCATCCCATTGCATTAACTGTAGCATCACTGCTAATTTTATTTTGTGGCTACCTTACAAAATCCAGTTTCTCACATCGAATAATGCAGATCTAATGTTAATGAGAAACTGATTAGCTGGTGGTACCTTTTTTTCTTCAGAAGAGTGGTCAGTAACAAAACTAGTGCATTCAGTTTGAGCCATTGTCACACTGTATTTTGTGGTAATTGCCCTGTCTACATTCAACGTACCCTGGAAAAGGCTTTGGCATTTCTAATACATGTTGATGGTCAGATTTAAATCTCTATTAGCCATAGGATGAGACTTTTTAATCAGGCTTTACTATCACAAGAAGTAGGAATGAAAAGGGAGCAGGTAACAATGTCCTCACTGGTGCTAGTGTGTAGAGCACCCAAGAACAGATGAGGCTGAACAGACACTGGAGATGCAGCTGCAGGCTAGAACCCGGCCAGCTGGCGAATGGCACAAACGGATGTAGTTGCAATGGTCACTGCTGCTCGGGGAAGACGCCACCCAGTGCCACCATCCTATGCCCACCAATTTCCTGGGTCCTGGCCGGAAGGGCTAGCCTGGTGGTCAGGACACTGGTGTGCTGCACCTTGCTGAGGAACCATGCCTTAAGGGTCAGCACACATGCACTCTGCCTCCTCTCTGGTCTGAGAGTTAGGGCAGGAATCGGCAGAGGGAGGAAGGGGCAGAGAACAGCTGAACGCCATCCCGGCAGTTCCAGGTTAAAACCTCCTGCCCATCTTCCCATCACATGCGTATCCTAGAACCTTGAGCGAGTTCCTTACCCCTTCTGGGGGTTCATTTGCTCACATGTGAAATGAGAGCATCGATAGGAATTTAGAAAAAATCACAGTGGGTGTTTTCTCTGAGCCAGGCCTTCCGAGTGCTTAGAAAACCAGGCACACAGCCTCCTGCAAACAGTTGGGGAGGAGCTGCCAACGCCCTCACTCACAGAGGGCGAAGCTGGTGCCTTGGAGAGGTCAGAGACTGCTCAGGGCCTTATACCGGCTCACCTAGGTTTGCAAGCAGGAAATGTACTTCAGAAATAGCAGTCTGGAAGGCCAGTGTTGGAACTGGATTGCCCTTCCCAGGGTGTGGAGAGTTAGAACACAAAACCATACATTAAAGCCATGAAACACAGAGCAGGAGGGGCTTCCATGTGCTGCAGGCCTGGCCCTCGCTTACTCGGTTGTGAAAAATGAGGTCCTGTTGAAGGGAGGGCTCAAGGTCCCGAAGCAAGCTGGATCGCAGCCCTGGTCCCAGGAGTCACTCCTGACTTCCCGTCCTTCCTTCCTCCCCTTGCACTGTGCCACTGACCCAACACTCGGGAAAAGAATCAAAAATAGAAGCCAAGAGGATCATCATGCTCACATTGGGGAGCCCATGGACATACACCTAGGCCTTGCTGTCCTCTGGTCCCCTTGGGTTTCTCTGGAAATAAAAGTTTCCTGCCCTCTGCAGCTCCCAGTGGTCACCGCTGGCCTCTTTCTGGGAAGTACTTTGGGGACACCCTCTTCTGACTCTCAGGATGAGAAAAGCACTTGGAACAGTGCTGGAGCCAGGGTGCGGGGCTGATGTTTTTAACCCTAAGTCTGACTCATTCCTGCCCCTGGAGCACTGCAAAGTCACCAAATCTCCCTTTCTGGCATCTCTGTTTCTCTTTCTCTTCCCCTTTCCTAACCATCTCTGGGAGTGCTGGAACTTTGGAGACAGGCGACTTCGGTTGGGGTCATAACTTTGACATGTCAAGTTGGGTGGCTATTGAGCAAGTTACTAAATAACTTATTTATCTGAGCTTCAGTTTCCAAATCTATAAAATAGAGTAGTTATGTCTTCCTAGTGAAGATTATATGAAACAGCCTAAAGAGCAATGCTAGTCCAATCTACCAATCATCTTACTTTCTCAAGAAGTGTATCATCTGAGTCAAATGGAGACTCAGAACCAAAGTGCTACTTTATCTTTTTATGGCATTCAAGTTTACAAATTACTTTTGACTGACATTACTGCTTTGGATTTTTGCTGATACGTTAGTAACATTCCCTTCCCTGAGTACTTATTAAAACCAAGTGTATCTCCCTCCAGCATTGTTTTAAGGATTAAGTGAATTCGTACCTTCGACTGTTTAGAAGAGCATCATTTATTATTTAGGTCGTTAGTACTACTCTATGCTAAACGCTCTGATAGACAGCAAGGACACAGAGACAAATGAGACACAGATTCTCCTCCCCAGGTGGAGGTGGACATCTTGTCTGCTTCACTGGGAGGTAAAGGAAAAGATTCTCCGAAAATTCACTAACTTGCCAAGACTGTCAACTAGAATGTGACAATGATTTATTCGAATCCAAATCTTCTCACTCCAACTCCCATATTCTTTTCACCATGATATTAGTAATTTTATTTCAACCCGCCTCCAACACAATTACATAGCCTTGGCCTCGACCTTTCCCACTGAACCTTTCTCTATGATTCCCACCCCCAAGTGCTACCTGGGTTTCAAGTGTGAAAGATAAAGAGGAAAAAGGTTTAAAGAAAGAAAGATAGGAAAGCAAAAACAGTCATTGACCACATAATGAGTGAGAGTTGCTCTCACTAGCTACTTTCAAATGTAGCATTTTTGTGAGCATTATACCCAGTCCCTGTTATTCCCAGCATTTGTTATTTTTGTTTGGATTTTGTTAATAGCCATTCTATTAACAAACAGCATCTCATTGTAATTTTATTTTGCATTTCCCTGGTCTAGCCCCATTTTCCAGCAGCCCAGTCCTATTTAGCTGGGTTCCTACACGCCTCCTCAGTAGTTCATTTGAGTGCAACTGTAAGTGGCTGCACTCTCTCTCTCTGTCTCTCTCTCTCTCTCTCTCTGTCTCTCTGCCCTACATAGTTCATTTCTGTTCTTCAGGAACTGTAAACACAAATCTACTGCCTGGCAAACTCTGGGAGGAGCGTTAACCCAGCACCACAGCAGGCTGGCCACTTTCCCAAGCAGGACTGAGACCCTGTGTCACCTCTTCGGGTGCACCCCCAGCCCCGGAAGCTCTTTCTCTTGTTCTGAAGGAAGAGGATGTGCACTGGCCTCCATCACGTCCCTGGGGAAGGAGAGTCAAGGCTCACCTCTCACCAAATACACTCACCTTATGCCAAAGCCACTCTCCTCGCAATCCTCTTTTAGCATCCTATCTTTTGACCTATCTTCAATCTTTTATTTCTTAGAGAGATACAGGATCAATTTGGAATTTTCTTCTGTACATTGCAGAATCATGGGGCCTTGGCTAACACTCTCCTCTGAAGGAACATCTGTCACATGGACTGGACCATCCACTGCAGCTGTCCCTTATCACCTAACCCTGCTGTACCTGCAATCTTCCATCCACACGCAGTGTAGAGACCCCGGCACACACAGAGCCATATTGTTTCTGTAGGGAATTTCTCTGCTGCTAATAAATGATGGAATTCACCTTTTCTGAACCCCTATATGTCAGGTGCCAATCCTTATTTCTCTTAATTTCCAAAATAACCCTAAGGAATATGTATTACTTTATTATTTTCCAAATAAGCAAACTGAGTTTCAAGAAGGCTAAGTAGAACCTGAAGACAGCTAGTTTTTCAGTGGTGTATTTAGCCCTAAGAACTGGCTGCCAAGCCAAAGGATGGCAATAAAAGAAGTCAGTTGGGAGGCAGGAGACACGGGGCTTATCCAGCTTTGCCTTGAATTTGACTGTGGCCTTGAATATTTCCTTCCCCTGCATTTCCTCATCTGTAGATGAAGGACTTGGACACAGTGACCACACACGCCCTTCCAACAGCAGAGCTCCAAGCTACTGAAAGGCATTTATGTTAGTGCCTGTTTCACATTGGCTGCCCTAAGGTTTTAATTCAGAATTTCCTGTGTGGTAATCAGGCTCATCATGCTGCTTCCTGTCCGCACTTCTAACCTCTCGCGTTGGGGACCATTTGTATTGCCTTTCTGTGTTGCTCGTGTTTACTAAGGGCCTGATTTAGAATCATCTGCAAATTTCATCAAAGGGTGGTTATTCACCTCCTACCCAGGGAAACATCACCAGCCAAGAGAAATACCAAAGGCAGAGTATGTGCTGATCCCCTCCTCCTTTCCACATGTCCCTCGAAATAGCTGCTCTCAGTGTCACTATCATCCTGAAAACCGGCAGCTCTGGGACCAGACAGACCTGGGTAGGAACCTTGGAAGAGTTACTTAACCATCACATAAACTTTCTGAACTTCAGCTTCGTCTTGGAAAGGAGAACAGTTAATACCAACCCAAGAGTTAGGATTGCACGTGGCACATGGATCAGCCTAATACAGCGTCTGGAAAAGCTTACTTCTCTTTTCCTCCTTTCTAAGGCCTTTGTGAATGGCCATCAAGCAGAGGTTTTTGCTTCTGAACCTAAAAAGCGTCTCTCTCTGTCTGAATAGCATCATAAAGAGATTCCCTAGCAATGATGTCTAATACTGCCCTTACACTGCTCTGCACACCTTTAAACATAGAGTGTGTATCTTTGGCTTGCAAATAAAGAAAGAAAAAGACTCTCAGGGTCTTTTTGTAAGAGATCTTGGGGGAGTTATTTAATCTTGCTAAGTCTCTTTTTATTTGCCTCTCTAAGCCTTTGCATTTCACATTGCTGTGAGGATTAAATGAAATAATACTGGTATAATGCCAGGTCATTAATAGGTGCTCAGTACATCACATGGATCTGAATTTGAATCTCCTTCTCCCACTGGCTAACTAAAGACCCCTTTGAAACCTAATTTCCATATCTGTTAAAGGGAGACAGCAATTCTTACTTTAACTGTGTGTCTAAGAGTCTGTACCGTAATTCTAGTGAATGTGCCTAATCCATCGACTCCTTGGAGTGAACTATTCCCTCCCTGTCCTAAGCATTTTTGTGTTGTGTTGGGAAAAGGAAAGAAACATGACAATAAGTAGAAATTTATGAAAACCAAGCAGGTGGAACATGGTCCTCTTTTTGGAGGGTTCCTAAGAGTTAAACTTCGGATGTGGTCGAAACAGCTTGCTGGTTCTGCACAAATAAAAACTTTACAAGATGATCACATTTGGTTCATATCAAAATCACTCAGGTCCAAAGACACATTCCAAGTAGTTGACATTCATTTCAGTTGGCTGCTAATCCAATTTTTTAAAATTAATCCAAACTTGACAAGAAGCTGATCTCATGTATCTGTCCAGAACAAGCTCCTCCCAGATGGTTTCTTGGGAAGGAAATGGGCAGCGTGGCTGTCAGGAACAGAACCAAAGGCATGCCTCTGCCTCTTTTCTGCTGGGATCTGCAGCTTTGGGAGAGACTGGAACAGTCACACAAATTAATTACCCCACTGTGGGTTTTATGTGTGTGTATATATATATATATATAGAGAGAGAGACAGACAGACAGACAGACTGACAGAGACAGACAGACAGAGAGACAGACAGACAGACAGAGCTCAAGAGAGGGATTTCCTATATATCTATATCTATATCTATATCTATATCTATATCTATATCTGTATCTATGTCTCTATATCGCCTTCCTGCGGACACTGGACGTTAGACTCCATCACTAGAAGGGCTTTCAGAAAGCATCCCTGTCTCTTCTTCCTGTCAAGCTGTCACCAAGCTCCCTGCATCCTGTCCTCTTGCCATTTCCCCAATCTGTCTCTTTCCCTTCATCGTATTTTTTCTTTCCCTGGCTGGTCCTTGTGCTCCTCGCCTTAGGCTAGATCCTTCCTGTCCCAGATCTGCAGGACTCTGCCAGTCTCTCCTCCACAGTGCAGCCAGGCTCTGCCCCAAGCCGCTGGGCTCAGACCTTCCAGTGGCTCCTCTCCATAAACACACAGTGCTGCCCTGGGCTGCTGGTCTTCTTAGTGTATTTCCTGTCCTTGCTTGTCTCTCAGGACTTCAGGACTCCTCTCCTGTCACTGCCCCCGTTATACTCCAACCATGCCTAACTTTGAGTTTTTTTTCATTTCGGAAGGGTTCATTCACAGACCGCAGAGGGGGAGAACCAGGCCTCACCAGGAGGTGATCCCCACCTGGAAACCAGCACCGTGCATGGGCTGCTGCCAGAGTGGGGACAGCCACACCCCAGCCTCTCTCCGTGAGTCAGTGTTAATCGCTGTCCGCAATGGAGGGAGAGAACCGGGCCTCACCAGGAAGCAATCCTGGTCGGGAAACCATATCATTTTCATTATTTTGTTGGGTTGGGTTTTATTATCTTTTGTTTTGTTGGATTATGTTAAATCTGATGGCATGAGCAGCTATCTGAAAGATAGCAAGACATATTATAGTAGCCATTTTGAATTTACTATTGGCTTGTTTTGAAGTCCATTGCATTCATTGTTTTGCTTTTATTGTTTCTATTCTATTCAGTTCTGTTCAATTTTTACTATGTCCAAAGGTAGCTGCAGCTAACTGAAGACAACAAAAGGCATTATGGCAACTATTGTTGATTTCGTAAGGTTTTGAAGTCCTGTATCATTTAATCTGGTTTATCTTGATTGATTTTATTCTGTTTTATTTTCCTTGGTTTTATCCTCTTTAAAATAAAATTTAAAAACTTAAAAACAAAAAAAGAAAGGTTCTGAGACACCTGAAACTCCCAAAGAGCCCCTGGTGCCCCACAAACCTAACGCAGTCCTCTCCGTAGCCTTCCTCACCTCTCCGCCCATCCCCAGCAGCATCCCCACTCCCTTGTCTCTGGTTCCACATGTTATGTTGCTTTAGTAACACTCTTTGGAATACTCATCTGCATGTCTGTTTGCAACACTATGCTTTGAATTTCAGGAAAGCAAAGCTGCATCCTGTGACCCCGAGCTCCACACTAGCAGAGCGGGCCCATGTGCATTCACTGCCATGGCCATAGCAAAAGGAAGCACCACGTGCTTTGGCTGGGGTCTCTAAAAGAGGTTCTGACCCCTGTGAGTGGGGAGAGAGGGAGAAAGAGGCCTCCAAATGAGGAGGTACGTGTTATTATCTTTAAATTTGAATTTTTAGATTTTTAATGTTGAATTTTCAGGTTTTGAGTGTGAATGGGGTGGCCTGACGGAACTCCGGAAGGCCATGGACGGGAGCAGGCAGTCTTAGGGTGCCACAGGGAGGAGCTATGACCAGCTTGGAGAGGCTCCAGTGGCTGGGTGGGGGACGTGGACAGAGGTAGGGGAGATTTCACGGCAAACCCACAAGCCAAGATGGCCCTGCAGAAAGATGCTTCGTTCCAGAAGGGGAGTGTGGTGCAGGCCTCTGCCCCTGCCGGCTCACTGTGCAGACCCTGGAGCCCAGCAGACAGGGCTTCTCCCACCAGCTCCACTCAGAGCACCTGCTCCTCCACGCCGCTCGCCTGTCCTCAGACCAGGCCTGTGGGAAACCAACCTGTGGGTTACCAAAGGAGCCCAACGAGCTGCCTGCACCACCTAAGAAGAGACTCACAAGCCAAAGTAAAAGGATTTGGACCACATTTGAGGAAAATTGAGGTGAAAAAAAAAAACTAAGACAAATATTAAAAACTAACTGTCTTAGTGACTTTCTCATTACTGAGACCAAATACCTTACAACCACAATTTAAAAGAGGAAATGTTTATTTTGGTTCACAGTGTGTAGAAGTTTCAGTCACTAGTTAGCTCACTCCTAGGCAGAGGGGCGTGACAGAGGGGCGTGGCAGGGAGAAACAGTCCATGGTGTGGCAGACAGAAGGCCAGGAGCAGCAAGCAGCCCTCTTCCCATCCCTTCAAGTCCTATCTAGGCTACAAGTCTGTTCATTGATAGCACCCACACTCAGGATGGATCTCTCACTAGCCACACTGGAGCCATGCTAAAACAATTTAGCTAGCACGCACCCTGAATCTGAGTATCACACATCTAATCCAGCATTACATCCCCACAATACAGCCATCTACCAAAGGCTCCACCTGCAAGCACATGAGTCTTTGGGGAGTTGTTATCCAGATGCAAGCCATAACACCAATTAAGTGTAACAAGCAACAAAAATTAAAAAGAAATAGAAATAAGCAAGAACCAAAAGAATTTTCAAATTAAATGCAATCCATAACCTTTGAGAAATTTAAGAATGTATTGTTACTATGAGAAAAGGCAGTCAAAAGTTTTTGGAAAGGTCCTTTAGTCTAGGAGGGCTCCTTTCTGTGTAATGACCCTCTGGTATAGCAAGGCCCTGTTAAAACAAACACTGGTTAAAAAAAGAGAGAGAGAGTTCTTGGAAATACAAACTACATTTGCAACATATTTAAACAGTCAATAGCAGGGCTAGAATATAGATTGCACAAGTTAAAAGCCCAAATTAGCAATCTGGAGGATGGAGTCCAGGAAATCTCATGGTGCACAGGGCACAAGTTGAAAAGAAGGAAAATATGAGAAAATTAAAAGTCAAAACTGAAGGAGTAAAGGAGTAATAAAGGCTCCACATTCCTCCAATAAGAGTTTCAGACATGGAAAAAATAGGTGCAGACATCAGTACACAGCACAAGGGTGCAGGTATTATTAAAGGACAAAAACAGTAAAAGATATTTTTTATCCTAAATAAAAGTGCAAATCTATAGTTTGGAAGAACCATTTCAATGTGACACATAATGGATGTAAATAAAGCAGACAAATACAACCTGAGTCCCAGGCATAATCTACTGAAGTTTCAAAGCCATGTTCCTTTTTGGGAGGTGGGGGGTGTACCGGGAATTGAATTCAGGACCTTGTGCTTGCCAGACAGGCACTTATGCCACTGGGCTATATCCCCAGCCCCACATTCCTAAAAGTTGCCAAAAGATATGACAATAAATGTACCTACAAAGGACTGTTATGGTTGATACACTGTCTCAACTTGAGAAGTTTAGAAGTTTAAGTGACTAAGCAGGAAACCAGGGTCCTCACTTTGTAAACATCCTCAGCCTCTGCAAGAGGGGGGCAAGGAGATGGTGTGAGTGCTGCACCTGCCTGGGGTGGGGGGATAGGGGTCACTTGCACACACTATAAGAGGAGAAGAGGCTTGCTCTTTCCCCTTTTGCTCCTGCTGCTTTTACTGTCTTCTGCCACCATGAACTGTTGCCCCTCTGCCACCCTGCCTTGGAGCCAGCTGATTAAAGATCGAAACTTCTACAAATGGCAAGCTAAATAAATCTTTCCTTCCTTATTTTTGATCATCAGGTATTTTGTCTCAGCAATGAGAGAAAAGTAACTAAGACAGAATTTGGAACCAGAGAAGTGACATTGTTGCTGTGACTTCACCTGACCACGTGGTTCAAAAGACAGGGAATATGTAGTGGGAAGAGTTTGGAAAGGTTCAGTGATGTCACCTGAAAAAGCAGCTTTGGAATGTCTTAGGCTGTTCTGCTTGGGAGATTCTGATCAGAGCTCAAAAGGTTGATAGAAATCCTGCCAGTAAAGACCAGGCTTGGGAAGTTTCTGCTGAGAAGTTTCTGCTGGATTCCAGACAATGTGTGCTATGGCTTGGCAGAAAGTTTGTCTGCATTTTGATCTTGTCCACAAACTTTGCATTAGACTGAGGTTAAGAGCAGTGAACTAATTAATCTGGCAGAAGAAATTTCAAGGCAGTTGAATATTGAGGCTGTGGCATGGCTATTTTTAGGGGCTTTTAGTCAGATCTATGTTGAGAATGAAGAGCAAAGAGCCCAGGAGGGTGATTTAAAACATTGAGAGTTTGGGCAGAAGATAAGCTCCAGTAAGGCTGTGGATTGCAAAGACAGAGCTGAGGATATTTTGATTGCTAAGAAGGAACAGGAGAATAGAAAAGGTGTCCTAGAGCAACACAAGAACCAGCAGTCTCCGCCTTTTGCAGCCTCAAAACTGCAAAAGTGAAAGACTTTGCTTTGAGAAGAAAGCCACAGAGCACCATGTTCCAGAACAGTGGCAGCATGGAAAATTCATTCCTCAGAATTGGATTCAGAGTGTCCAGCGATCCAGGTGCTCAACTCTTACAGCCAGGAGATAGGGAAGCCTGGCTACTGTTTCAGCTGGCAGTAGATCTTGGCATCATTCACGTGGTATTGGTTTTAGGTGCATGCAGAATGTAAGATTTGTGGGTTTAAGAAGGTTTCCACTCTGATTTCAGAAGGCCTGGGAGGCCAGGTGGTGTGCCTCTGAGAGGGCAATGTGTGAAGCTGTGAGTGTGAAGTCAAAGGTGCAGTGGAAACTCCAGAAGTTCGGGAAAACCAGGAACATGGATTGAGTAGAACAGAACAGAAATCTATTTCTACTGAATCTGAATAGAAAGTCAGGTTTTGTGAAAAAAAAATCTTAAAGAACAAAGTGAATCCCATTTCAAAAAGTATAAGATTGAGAAGGACAGTGATCTTAAAACTTTGATGAAATAAAAAAAAATTTAAACATTAACTAGAAATTTTGGGGAAAATGAGGAGTTATACAAGTCATGGCCCAAATATGTATTATTTTGAGAAGTTCATAGTGATTGAGAAAAGATTCTGTCTGTGTCTGATAACAGAAACACTCCCTTTCATGGCCCATGGCTTACAATTACCATTTCTTCTCCCTGGGTTCAGTCATATTCCTAGATCTTATAGGAAATATTTTTACCAAATCAAAATATCTGAAATAGATTTGGGGGGATTGACCACTTTTAGAAACAATCTATGAACAAAACTATTCAGATTTAATAATAATCACAGTTGATATAACTGCTATCAACACTGGAAATACAGAAATTATGACGGCCATTAGGATCAGAAAAAAGGTGAAGAATGAAGGACAAATGTACTGTCTTTGGTGTTCCCTTGTATACCAGAAAATCAGAGATACTGTCTAAACACAAGACAAAACAAACATTTTAATATGTGTAATTTAATTTACAATCATTCATTTAGCAAGTATTTGTTGACTATACTTGTCATCTTTCTAGGTACAAGGAATATACTAGTGTGCAATCTCAGCACTCAGGAAGCTGAGGCAGGAGGATCATTGTGAATTAAAGACCAACCTGAACTACATAACAAGACCCTGTCTCAAAAAAAAAAAAAAAAAAAAAAAAAAAAAAAAAAAAAAAAAAAAAAAAAAAAAAAAAAAAAAAAAAAAAAAAAAAAAAAAAAAAAAAAAAAAAAAGAAAAGAAAAGAAAAGAAAAAAGAAAAAAGAATGAACAAAGCAAAGCCCTTTTTAATCACAGAGTCTACATTCTCAGGAGACAAAATAGGCTATAAGCAAATGAGTTCCTTATTCAGTAAGTTAGATGATGATTAATGCCACAAAGTAGACTATAGACAAGCGAGTCCTTTATCTGTTAGGTTGGATGGTGATTAATGCTATAAAGCAGAAATCAGCAAACTTTCTACAAAGAGCAGATAGAAAGCAAATATTTTAGGTTTTGTAGGTCAGTATTCTCTGTCTCAGTCTCTCACTGTGCCCTTGCAGCAGGAAGGCAGTCACAAACAGTGCATAAATAAGCACATATGATTTCATTCCAGAAAAATATATTTACAAAAACAGGTTGTGGGATCAAATAGACCCACGCCCAGAATGCCATGCTTTGGATACTCCTGCTGTAACGATTAAGCAAAGATAGGAACTAGGGAGAATCATAGAGAGAAGGTTTGGTTTCTCAAAGCACGGAGATGAGAGAAGACTCAGAAGGAACTGGAGGAGGAAGTGAAGGCCCCAGAGGCCTGGTAGGAACACGACCCAGAGAGGAGGCAGGGGAGCATTGCATTAGAGGGGGACATCGGACCAAGAGCGTCGGATGCCGCAGTGAACAGGATCTGCACTTTAACAAGTTACCCGAGTCGATCCTATGCAGGTGAAACTTTGCAGAGCACTGGGACAGGGCCTCCTGGCCCAGCACAAGCCCTTTGATATTTATTCCAAAGGATACGGAGAGCTCTCAGTTGATTCTGTCAGAAGCACGACCCGGCCACCAATGTTTTAAAAGCATTATGTGGGTCTTTAC
This sequence comes from Dasyprocta punctata, assembly GCA_004363535.1. NCBI lineage: Eukaryota > Metazoa > Chordata > Mammalia > Rodentia > Dasyproctidae > Dasyprocta > Dasyprocta punctata. The sequence goes on from RJWM01000306.1 coordinate 166,190, forward strand.
TTTGTACCATTACTATGGGAAGGCAAGGGCCGATGCAGGACAAGAGCTGGAATATTCCAGTGATCCAGGTGAGAGGTGCTGCTGATTTGGACAGCAGTGAGTCAGCATGTAGTGTTCAGAGTTCAGGTGGTTTCTGAAGGGAAGCAGCTTCCCTCGGCTCAGCACACATGTGGGATGTGAGCGGTACCGAAAGGACAGAAGATGATCACAGGATTGGGAACAAACGAGTCCGAGGTTGAAGCTGACTTCTACTGAGAGGAAGCCTGTGGGGAGCAGACTGGAAAAGACAAAGGAGGAACGGGCTGGAGACATCTGGAGCACTTCAGGTCTGAGCGGTCTGCGGGACACCCAAGGCCGGTCGGAGACGGGCAGGCGGCTGAGCGTGCGAGCCTGGAGCTCGGCAGAGGGGAACACCTACTTGAAAATCTAAAGATAATAAACAGCACAGAGGTGGAGAGTGTGAAGGGGTGGTAGAAGTGGGGTGATTCTGCTAAATCTTTCATCACCAGGACTCAATAAGTGCCATTTCAGTTTGGGAGATTAAATAATACCTAGTAAGCCCATAGAGTTATAGTAATAGCTACCCAAACTGAAAAATAATCAAAAGTTGTTTATCTAATTTGAAACAAGCCAATCACAAGGGGACAAATGTAATATTCCAGGCCACACAGTTCCTAGAAATGTCACATGCATAGAGAAATTAGAATGGTGGTGGCCAGGGACTGTGAGCAGTTAGCATCTAACGCGTCAAAGTTTCAGCTGGGGAAGCTGAAACCATTCTGAGAGGGGTGGTAGCAATGGGTGCACAGCAGTCAGTGTATTCAGTGTCACCAAACTGAATATTTAAAGACTACTAAAATGGTAAATTCTAGGTTAAGTACATGTTATCACGAGAAACATTGTTTTCATTTTGTAAAGCTCACGTAGTAATCACCCTCACTCACATACAAATCAATTCTTTCTCATGGCACTGGGGATGAGAAGCCAGGGAGAAAAGGATATACTTTTTATTTTATATTCCTCTGTACTGTTTGTGAATAACCAAATGCATGTATCATTCCATATATTTTTAAATAAAATAATTCCTAAAAATGAGTATGAAGAGGAAAATTTCAGTCTGTGTTCTGCTTGACTTGCACTCAAATTCTCAAAACAGGGTTTTATAGAAACTTATTTCCAAGAAACCTTCAAAGCCCCTTTTTATTATTCTTACTAGAAGCCATTCCCTTGGAATCAGACACTTGTGTTTTTCCGATGGAGCTTGAATTCAAAGCCTGGAAGGGTGAGCGCCTTTGGAAACCTCCTCACACAGCCCTCTGCTTTGAACTGCCCTGCTTTCCAGAGCTCCCCACGCATGCCTCATCCAACTGGACTCCCATCCAACGCACCCTTCACCAAGCCAGGCTCTACTGCGTTGCTCACACAGCCCCCAAATCTTGTTGGAAGATGCCCAGCAAGCGAGGCAGAGCCACCAGCAAAGCAGGCCTTGGGGAAAACCCAGTCTGCAGTTGCTCACTCCCTGGGCTGCAACCAACAGGCTGAAAGATGCCAATAGAAAGGCCTCAAATAGCCCACCACATCTTAGAGAATTCAGCAGAAATTCTAGATTCCAGCCAGAGAGTTCTAGCATGTCAGAGTTGGAAAAGACCTCGGAAATCACACCGTTAAACCATTTCATTTTATACGGAGAGAAGGGAGGCCCAACTGTGCCAAATTAGGGAAAGGGGTTAGAAGCAAAACTGAGAACTTAAGGCAGATAAGATGGACAGTGGGAAACACGCCAAGGCATAGACCTAAGTCTGGAGGCTCTTCCAGAATGGCAGGCCTTGTCCTGTTTGGGGCAGGTTGGGGAAAGACAGGGGTTAAGAGAATCAGAAGAAGTGAGGAGGCAAGCAGCAACACCCGTCATGTCAGTTACACCGTCAGGTCTGACGAAAGCACACTGCCTCAGCCAGAATTAAATCAGAATTCTTAGATGGACTATGAGGTCATTCACTTGATAGATAGGTTCTGTGTTGATTGTTTTCCTGTTCTGGGCCAACGCTGGCTTTAAGTGTTTTGGACATGAAATTGAATCAGTCATGGCCCTGCCCTTGAAGGACTCAGAGTCCTGGAAACCAGATGGTGGCCACGGCTGTCAGAGAGACAGTCTTCGCACAGCACAACCACATGGCGGAGAGCACCACATCCTACATGCGCACCCCAGACTTGCTGAAGGAGCTGATTCTGGAAAGGTCCTGCTGATCAGCATTTTTGTCAAGGGATTCTTATGATCAGTACCCTAACTCTGGAGTCATTCAGAGCTGGATTCCAATTTTGGCTCAGGCCAGTGCTGCTACCTACCTGAGAAAACTGCTTCTCTGCACACCCACCTTTTCCCTGCCCCCAGACTCCTGGAGACTGTACTCTTGGTTCCCACCGAGACCAGGGTCACTTCTGTTGCTGCCCTGATTGCATCTAAATTCAGCAGCCAAGGGGCAGCGTGCTTGCTGAGGTTCAGTGCGCATTACATTCATTCCTCCATCAAGAGAAAAGACCTTATTTTTTTCCTTAATCTGTTATGCTTCACGCAGTCATAGTGGGGGCTTTTCAGAGGTGACTGGACCTAGAGCGAGTGATGCTGTGTTCAAGGCTGTGTGGTTACTAAATCAGTCCCCTGAATGTTTTATCATAGTTCTGGGTGTGGATAATGAGAAGGCCCAGCCTGGGCGCCAGTGCTACCCTCCCTAAGGGTGTGCAGCCTGGACAGACCACAGGGGACAGAAGAGGCTACCGCCCTCCCTTGCTGCTGCTTTGCTACTTCACTGCTTTGCTGCCTTCTGCCCACCATGAACTGCTTCTCCTCTGCAGATCCACCCTGCCAGCCAACCACGGACTGAAACCTCTACAAACTGTGAGCCAAACTCTACCTTCCCGCCTTTAACTTTGGATGCCATGTATTTTGTCTCAGTAATGAGAAAAGTAACTAAGACATCATCCCAACACAGTTTATCTTGATTCTTCTGAGCTATGTTCCTCCAGGAAACAGCTTCCTATAACTCATCCACCCAGAGAGAGCACTTTTTTCTAATTTGTACCAAGGTACCACAGATGAGCCGGAACCGAAGGAGCAGTTTCCACACCAGAGGCCCCTCCCTAACACAAGGGCCTCCGATGTGGCTGGTTCTTAGCTATCAGCTGCTCCTGGCTCTCTCTGCCTCTTCAGTGGCCCGCACCAGTCTCATGTGAAGCTGGCCCCACCCTGAATCCTGACCAGACCTTTCAGCCATGCAATAAGGGAAACACCATCCCAAGGACTGTGTCCTAGGCCTGAAATGAGGGGACAGGGTAGCTTGTGTTTGACAATATGAGTTTATAGTCAAACGTGAGTTCACTTTGCAACTTTACTCTTCATGGTATGACACTATTAGTCGGGGTTTTACTAGAGAAAACAGATATAACACAAAATATACAAATGTATAAGAAATTACAAGATTAGCTTACAATGGGTCAGCCACAGAGTCGGATGAGGAAGTGGGCACAGGGCATCTGCAAGCTGGAGGCCAAAGGATTCAACCCAAGGTCTGGAGTTCCCTGCGGCAACCCATGCAAGTCCTCACCAGCAGGCCAATGGATCTGCGATGGAAGGCTGAAGAATCTATGCCGGAAGTGTGAAGGATCCAAGGCCAAAGCCCCAAAGTCTGCACTGAAAGCCAGGAGATGACGTCCAAGCCAAAGGCGAAGACTGCAGCTCCTCAGAAGAGCAGAACCTCGCCTGTCCTTCCGCTTTCTCTTTCGCATCATCCAGGAGATGAGCCCACCCTAGGGTGCAGAATTGCTAAACCGATTTAGTTAAGCTTCTAAATGTCTCAGATTGACACAGTTAACCACTACAAACATGAACAAATTATTCTTTATATAATACATGTGAGTCTAGCACAGAGCTTCTGACATAGTGAGTTTCCGGTTTTTTTCCTTTCTTTTTTCTTTTTTCTTTTCTTTTCTGCACTAGAGATCAAACCCAGGCTTTTACACTGAGCTACATCCCCAGCCCCTTTTCATTGCTGTTGTTATTGGGACAGCCTCACTAAGTGGCTAGATTGCCCAGCCTGAGCTGAAATTTTCCATCGTCCTGCCTCAGGCTCCCAGAGTCTTGGGATTATAGGCATGCACCCCTGTGACCAGCATATTGTTCCATTTTATGGATAAAGAAAATTAGTGCTGGGCATAAGATGGAAGAAATATTACCGAGCTGATATCTACACCCAAGCATAATTGCCCAATCGGTGTCCTTTCTACATTTATTTGCCTCTAGATGAAGATACTAACTCTTTTCAGAGTTCCAGTTCATTGAGTGGAAAGGATAAAATTTCATCTTCAATTTTTTTTCCACACTCTCAATTTTAAATGCACCTAGGTCAGGCCAAGCAACACAGGTAGAATGCCCAGGAGGCTTCTGGCCTGACTAGCAGCTCCAGAGTGTTTGACAGGATGAGTTTAACATTACTGTCCTGAGGGTTGTACCATGCGGGACAGCAAGGGTGACCAGGGTTCACTGGCAATTGTGATTGATTAATGACATCAGCCACGGAAAAGGAACCCTGGAAAGATAATGGGTCCTATGGAGCACCCTACCTTCTTTAAGATTTCTAAATCTCCCTAAAACCACTCCCCTTTGACAAAAAGGGAGATCCAAGGGCACTAAATAAAGCTGGTGAAGGCCATTAGCACATTATTAAGATCTTTTCCCAGATGCAGCCTTAAGCAGCCAAAAAACACAGGATGGAAGGACATTTTGGAGGGAAAACACGGGGCTGCCAGACATCATTTTATCTAAGGAGCAGGAACTCAGTTCTGTTTATTCCCAAGGCTTCGCTCCTGGGCTCTGTCTCCTTGAGCATCCAGGTAGGTGGGGGAGCTCCTTCGGGAATTCTGCAACCTCGTCATGTGGCCCCAAGGAGCCAGCGTACGACCTGAGGGTCACCAATGTGTGGATTTAGAATCACCAAGCCTCGAGTGTTTCATTTGTGAAATGCAACAAACTCTAATTCCTGTGCTTTGCGGGTATTAAATAAGACTAATCTTGTAGAGAAAATACAAAGACCCGTACCAAAGGAGCAATTTGAAAGCGATCATCCCCCACCCGTCGCTTTCTCTTCCAAAGGGCACGTTGTGAAGAGTGGGCTGCAAGTCAACTTGGTTAAGGTAAAATTTACATACAGGAAGATTTATTCATTCTGGATAAATGGTCCCACAGGTTTTGGCAAATGCATGCAACCACGTAAATACTAACAAAATAGATACAAAATGCCACTGCCCTCCCAAAAATTTACTTCATGTCTTGCTCCATTCAATTTCTCGCCCCTACCTCTAGCCTTTGACGAACACTGATCCGATTTCTGCCCCTATAGTTTTATTTTTTATTGCAACTTATTTTAGAAGCATAAATCCAAACAGCAAATAATCCTCTTGAGTTTTTCCTTCACATCCTACTCAAAAATAGCTCAACTCTGACAGCAAGCTCTCTGTTCCAGGAAAACTCTTCGTTAAATAAATGAATTCCATGTGCATATTAAAAAGACATTCTGCCTCATAATCCTTCTATTTATAGCCATAGTTGAACTACCAGGGGCCCAGGAAGCCTGTCAGGGTCTCCGTGTTCCTCCGCTCACACTCTCCTCCCTGCTGCACCCAGCTGCACATCTAGCCCAGGCCCAGGTGGCACGGTAGGGCAAGGGGCCAGAGGGCCGGGGAGGCGCTTCCTGCAGAAGTGTGCTCTCCGCCTGCTGCGCAGACTTCGGGATGTCCTGCAGCTCCTGGGAGATACACAGCCATATGACAATCGACAGGAAATAGAGTAAAAGGGAATTGAACTAGAAATGAGGTAGTGGGAAGGAGGGTAGAGTTCGGTGGACCCCGAAGTTCCTTCCTACAGGGAAATTCCGTGGGCCAAGCGGATCATGTCATAATGCTGGCCCAGCCCCTCACCACCCTACTCACTTCTGTGTGCCACGTACTAGGTTAGGCACAAGAATTTAAAAAAAGAGGCAATGGCTGTAAATTACCTGGGTCAGCTCCTGTCATATATGAGCTCAGCAAGGGTAGTTTCTTTCTTACCCTCTGCCCTAACCAAGGTTATCCAGAGAAACACAGCCTAAAAGAGAGTAGATAAATTGGTGATAGATAGGTAGACAGATAGATATTATATATACATACATGAGATGTGATTGAAATAAATGGTAAATGTTTGAATTTAAAAATTTTATTATGTCAGGCATGGTGGCACATGCCTTTAATCCCAGCACTTGGGAGGCTGAGGTAGGAGGAGCATTGTGAGTTCAAGGCCAGCTTGGGCTACAACATGAGCGCAAGGCCGGCCTGAACTACAATAGTGTGACCCTGTCTCAAAAATCTAGGGCCAGGAGTTTGGCTCAGTGGCTTAAGCATCTGTTTGGCAGGTGCGAGGTTGTGAGTTCGATCAGTGGTGCCACAAAAAACAAAAACAAAACAAAAAAAATTATTACAGTGAAAGACATATTGCCATTAATTCCTCTTGAAATACTCCCCCTCACTTCAAACATACTTCCTCCATCACTCTTGCTACTGAAGTCTTCCTTCAGGAGCATCTTTACAAGGCGCGATTTAGAATACAGTGGGAGAAGCTGCCTAGGGCCATCTGACAAAAGGCAGGGTCTTAACACCAACAATGCGTGTGCTTGTCCAATGCATTTACAAGATCTGAACCCAGCGGCCTCTGATTCTTCCCCAAAGTCAAGATGACCATGAAATGCAAACATTTTGAATTGATTCAGGACATTGAGGCAGCCATAACAGCACAACTAAGGACATTCATAGTAGATGACTTCCAGAATTGCTTCAGAAGGTGACAAGAATGACAAGAGTATTTGAGGAAAGGGTATTTTGAGGGGAAATAATGCAATGGGTCTTTACTGTAATAAATTTAATGTGAACATTCACAGTATTTTTCAGTCATATTCATATATGTGTATATACATGGAGACAGAAATAAGTAGACATATAGGGAGGGAGGAGAGATACAGGGTGGGGGGTTGTTATAAGGAATTGACTCCTGATTCTGGAAGCTGAGAACATGCAAGATCTGCAGTCGATCATAAGTTCTAGTCCAAACCTGAGGACCAAGGATGAGGAGAGCCAATGGTTTAATTTCTAGCCTGAAATGAGCCCCAAAACCCAAGAAGATCAGCCTTCCATTTGTGCTTGAAGGTAGGGAAACTCTGGGATCCCAGCCCAGGCAGTCAGGCAAGAGGGGTTCCCTCACTCGATCTTATGCTCCCCTTCTCAATAAGTAATTTTCTTAATCAGTACTTTGTCCCTTTTATTGAGGGCTTACTGTCTGCCAGACAGTGTACTGGGGACTTAACAGACATCCTCTCTCAGCTCACCTTGTGACAATCAGTGGACACGAGCAGTGTGCTAGGACTCTCAGTTTACAGATAGGGAAACCAAGGTCCGAGAGTGATGAACTGACTTGCTCAGAGTCATACCAATAGAGCCAAACTGTGGCCTAGAGATCACTGAGTTCAACTCCTGGCTCTCTACCAGCTGCCTTCTGCTATTCAAGGTAAACACAATCCAACTCCATTTTTAAAAGATGTGTTAGCTCTAATCTGTCAGGGGAGGTGACCACAGCCAGGAATTAACAGCACAAACTCCGTAGTCACAGCAACATGCATTCAAACTGACCTATCAGCTATGGGGTCTAGAGATTATGGTTTCATCTCTGTACTGTTTCCTTGTCTGTAAAATTGATTTGAAAGTTTACTGGCATAACCTGCATAAAGAATATGTAATGGTTGTTAATCAGTAATAAATTCTTTCGGGGGGTGGTTTGGGAGTGGGGAGTCAGGGCCTCACTATGTAGTCAAAGCTGGCCTTGAACGCACTGTGTAGACCAGGTTGGCCTTGACTCCCAGAAATCTTCCTGCCTCACCCTCCTGAGTGCTGGAGAGGATAGTGAGTTCCCTCTTCAGTGATGGCAATCATCCCTCTCCTGGCGTCTCGGCCGGCGCGGTGCGCGTTGACTGACTGATGAAGGAAAGTGTATGGCACACTGAGTCGCCCAAACGTAACCTACCTGCCAGCTCGCCAGAACGACAGTCTGTGCTCTCAGGGCAGGAGGGAGACCGGTCTCCCAAACAAAGCACACACGTACGTCCTAACAAATTTGGACGTCATCACAGACTGGCCCTGTGGCTGGACCTTTCTCCTCCTGGACAGATTCCCACAACCTAGTCCCTCTCCACTCTCCACCTCTTCTCTGAAACGCATCTTGCCTGGGCTCTGACTCTCAGGAGGGATGGTTCAGAACCAGTTTTGTACACTTCCCTCTTTGCACTGGGCAAAACTGCTTATATAATTTGTATAATGGCTCAGAGCCTTGGCTGGGATCCACTAGGCTAGCTCTGAATAGCAGCTCTGTGTCCCAGGAAAAATTACTTAATTCTCTGAGACTGAGTGGATGTATGTGTTAAATGACAATTATAGTATCTGCCTTGTAGGGTCATTTTGAAGCATAAATGAAAAACATGTTATAAATTGCCCAACATCATCCTTTGGTAAGATGGAAGATCTTTGGCTTGCGTTTCCTGGGGTCTTCCGTTTGTCTCCATCGTTGGCTTATTTGCTCATTTGTTGGTCTGCTCTCAGGGCTGGGACCAGGGCCTCACGCACACTAAGCCTGTGCTGTCCCACTGAGCTCCACCCCCAGCCAAGAAGCAAACTCTTAACAGCGTTTGCCACTCATGTGCTTGTTGCTATCACTGCTGCAGTTTCAAGCTCACAGAGCCTTTTCTCATTTGGGGCATTGCTGGACACAGCCCGGTGAGGTTTGTTCCTGTTGGAAAGTGGAACTGGACCACGAGAAGGGACGTGTCTGGCTCAGGTCACAGCTGGCAAACCAGGACCTGCATCCGGAATGCTGATGCCATAGTGGAAGTTTCTCCTCTGGTACATCAGTACCCCTGATGCCCAGTCCTACTTTTGTACAGAAAGACAGTGTGATGAAGGCTTTAATTCACTTCATTCAATAAGCAAATACGAAAAGCAGCTAAGTGTTCAGAACAGTAACGACCCTTGAAGAGAAAACATTGGTAGCAAAACACTTCCACTCCGGGAGGCAGAGTCTGAGTGGCTGATCACCCAGACCTTGCTGTAAGGCCTGACTTTAAGTTCACACTTTGCCACTAACCATCCGTGTGACCCTAGGCAAGTCCCTTGTTCTCTATGAGACTCAGGTCCCACCAATGTAAAATGATGATAGCAACAGTAGCTACCCTTCCAAAGCTCGTGTCAGAAGGAAGCCCCATAGAAATCCTGAATAACTGTTTACCAGTATTCATTTGTACCCTCCAATTTGTGCCTACTGCTGTTGGACTCCTGGAATAAAGACCAAACTCCTTACTGGGCCTACAACTTGGCCTGGCCCAGCTCCGCATTCCCCCTCTGTGCTCACTACACACCAGCCACATCAGTGAGACGACAGCACCAGTTCCCACCCAGCGGAGACACTTCAGGGAGTACTAGAAGGCACCCTCAAATGAGTATTCTGAGCTCAAGCCGGGTCCACCCTGGCCTACACAGTGAGGTCCTCCGCACGGTTTATGCCAAACTCCTTTGCAACTTCATGTGTGCTGTTTTACTTAAGGAAGACGCCCCTTCTTCCCCCCGTGCTCTGCCACCTGCCGTTCGAGTCTCAGCTTCCATGACATCAGACACAGGGCCCCGCAGTGACCTGTACAACTCCCCCCTCACACCTCTCCTGGCATTTCTCTAAGCAATGGTTCCTGTCAAGTTTGGATCATGTGTCTGTCTCTTCCATTGGACCACAAGCATCCTGAACACAGGCCACGGCTGTCCTGGTCATCACTGTTTCTCATGTTTCTAGCAGTTACTTTGGAATAAAGAAGGGGATGTATCAAGTTATCACTCCTTTTGATCTGCACAATAATTCAGCAAGATGTAGAGGTATTATCACCACCACTCTATAGCTGGAGAAGCAGAAGGGGAGACATTAGAAGATGCACACAAATTATAGGGTGAGGATGTCACTAAGTGCACAGGCCTCGGGCCAGACCAGCACCCCGGCTTGGTGTCCCCTGCTGCTGTGCTCCATTCTGTTTCCTAATGCTCCACCCCCTGGATCTGGATTTGAAAATTCAACCCCTGCAGAGACTAGTTAAGAAAAGGAAAAGAAATTTCCCTGGACATAGAAAAGTCTTCTTCTTCTCCCCTCTTGGTGGGAGGACTTTGGAGAGGAAGTTTACTTCCAATCGATATAAGAAATAAACATTTTCACTGGGTTGAATGCAGCCCATTCCTGTGGTTATTTAGATTAAAACCCCAGGCCAGAGTCAGGGCGACCTCATCTCGCCGTGCGGCAGAAGGGTGCACCAGGTTCCGGCCGCACTTGGAGCCGGAGCTGAGGCCGGGAGAAGCACATAAGGAAACAGTTCAGAGCCCGGGGCTCCCGGGGGTCCTCGGGACCTGAAACTTGAGAGGCTTCCTGAACTTGGAGAGAGGTCAGCGACCAAATGCTCCATTGTCCGGCGAGTTAACCCGATGCAGCTCTGGATACTGAAAAAGAGCACTATTTCCTAACAGCAGAGGCCTTTATAGTTTTCAAAGTGCTTCCACAAGCAGCTTAGTCTTCCTTCTTTCCTATCTACAATTTTTTAAAAGATGTGGAAATATGAAATGCAGCAAAAATCATTATGACCATGGGATTTGGTGCCAGACAGGTTTAAATCCCATTTCTGTGATTTTCTCGCCATGGGTCTTGAGTAAGTTGCTAAGCCTGTCTGAACCTCAGTTTTCTCGTTTATCAGGTGAAGATAGAGACTCTGCACATGATAATCAAGCAGGCGATGCAGGTCAAACGCCTGGCTCATATGTTCAGCAGTAATTCAATACCATTCATCCAAAAGTCAGAATTTCTGGATTTCATTTCATGGAATGGGCTTTCTTCACAGTGAGTCTCACCCCCAAACAAGTCTTCAGGTCACCTCTGTAGTGAAACAGTGGGCTGAGTAAACACTGAAGGAATGAACTGATAAACAAGGGAAGATCTGTCCCCAGAAACCTTTCTTAATCTCCTTGCTTGAGGCCTAAAGGCTTCTGGAAGAGAGGCCGTGACAGACCGGTGAGCACAGTCCAGCAGACTTCCTATGCTTTCGGAGCAATCAGGTTGAAAGAAAAACCCTTTCTCGTACATTCTTGGGGGTGAAGGAGGCGTAGGGCAGGGTCCTGATGAACCCCACAGGCAGCCTGACAGCGCGAGTGGTGGCCTCGCCCAATCAGCCCTTGGCAGAGGCTCTGGGGGAGTACTCGCTTACCGGCCTCGGCAGACCCATCTGTCTGTCTGCAGCAGCCTCTGCCTGTGATTGGGCAGGCCTGCAGCGGGCGTCCGGGGGGTCCTGCTGATTGGAGTCAGCTCGCTGAGCTGTCAGCCAGAGAGAGGGATATTGAATTCATCAGTCATGTTGACAGAGAGTGTGGGGCAGGGGAGAAGCCCCGGAGAGAAGGAGCAGCCACCTAAGGGGAGAGCTGTGCAGATTGAGTCTTTCGGCTTTGGGCAGGGTGACCCCTTGAGCCACATTAATGACCCCAGATTTCCATTTTTTTTTTTTGTCTTATTTTGTGTCAAATTGCACTAAATGGTGAATGATAAATGTTAGTCACTGGTCCTCACTCAAATCAAGTAAGAGAAACACTAGACCATTTTGTAAATTTTTTTCTTAGTGTTTTTAATGGATTGTTTGTATAAGATGTTGCTTTTCCATTATCGGAATTCTCCTACTATGTGGGAAGTGGGAAAGAAGCTCGGATTTGTAGAATCCAGCTTCGTGGTGTGGATACGTACACAGCTGCCGCTTCCTTTACTTTGCTGAGCGGCGGGCGGGGGTAATTCTCACACTGCACACAAACAAACAAGGGGCAAAGATCATTCACTCACCGAGTCACCTCACAAAACAGAGACAGAACCAGATCTTCAGCTCGAAGCTATGAATCTCAGAAGTGGGGTCAGTCTGTGCCCCAAAAAGCAGTTGCAAGAGGTGGTTTGGCCCTGGCTTACTGTCGATTGATCACCCTGATATTTTTTCACTGATTAAGCTTTGAAGCAAATTTCTTTTCCCCGTGTGCTTTAGCCAGAGTCCAGCTAAACCGGCCCACTGAAACTCCAGTCACCTGGCTCCTCAGTGCCAAAGGCGCTGCAGCCCAGCTGGCCTCCCCTTTCCTAAAACCTGCTCCAGGGCCAGTCTGTGCTAGGAGCCATCTAGATTACCTTTTCCTACATACTTGGAACCAGAAGGGACCCTGAGGTTTTCACCCGAGAGCTAGTGCCGTTCTAACTGGTTTGGGTGCAGAGGCGAGGGGGGAACTGTACGCCGACAGAAGCCCAGCCAAGGCCTTCTCTGGCCATGATGCTTGGGATTCTGTGACCCGAAACGTCGCCTCTAGTTCAGCCTGTACTCCGCTCTGCTGTCCCGACCTGGCTTCCATGCCGGGAGTGTGTGCCAGCCTTAGTGCTTTCAGGTTAATGATTCTGAATCACAGATTTGAAAGAGACTGGAGGGTTGTCAAGACCAATATTCCACTCAGTATTTGGATCTCATCTATATTATCCCTGCCAAGTACTTAACCGTCTGCTTACCCCTCTCCACCAATGGTGAGCTCATTACCTCATTCCGTCTTTTGACAATGCAACTATTAGGAGCTTCTTTCTATCTTTTAATTTGTTTCAGGCAGAGGGGACAATGTAAACAGAGGTAGGGAAGAGAGAAAGAGCCCTGGTCTTTCAATGAAGATTTAGAATTAGGAGACTGAAGTCCAGGTGCCACGTTGCCTCCATAACCTTTGCTGGTAACCTTGAGTAGCTTATTTAACCTTTGTGGACTTGGATATTTGTTCTCTCAGCTATGTAATAGGGCAATAATACCTACCCTAGCCTCTCCACGCCTTTGCCAGAGGATCAAATGAGACAGCAAATGATTATTTTCATAAAGAAAAACCACTTTCTGTTGCTATAACAAATTACCTGAAAATGGGAAGTTGTGAATAAAAAAGATTTACTTGACTCAAAGTTTTGGAGGCTGACAGTTCAAGTGGTCCCACTGGTTTGGCCGTGTGTGAGAGCTTGTGCCAGAGGACATCATAATGGCAGGAACCCATGTATGGTAGAGATCATGTGGTGAGCAGGAAGTCGAAATCATTCAGGCATTAGGTTTTCTCTTTTTATAACAACTCACTCTTGCAAAAACTAGTCAGAGTCCTGTGAGAATACACGAATTCCTCCTGAGAGTGTCACTCCATCCCCTGCCACATCCCACTGGGCTCCAGGCCCTAAAGGTTCTATCACTTCTCAGTGTCGCCACACTGGGAACCAATCTTCCAACTTATGAACAGCCGGGGGGCACACACCAACTGTAACCAAACCAGAGCCTGTGCCTTTATGCTATGCTGGTTGCTATCACAGGGAATCTCTTACTTTAAATTTTCCACTTTGAATGAGAAAAGAACCAAAACAATAGTTTTGGTTTATTTTGCCTTATTTTGTCGCTAATTGTAAACCGAGAGAGTTGACACCTGCCATAAAATCCGCAGGTAGCTCCTGGCCAGGTATGGCTATGGAGTGCACCCAAAATGTTTCTGGATTACATCATCAAATGGGGTTTTCACTCATTCTTATACTTCCTTTCCGGTCCAGGCATATTCTCTGGGCCCTGATGACATTTGTGTCTATTTGCACCTAAGATATGTGGAGCTTGCATTGATGAAGACAGATGACAACAGGATGAAACTGATCAAATAATTTTACCTGATTACTTAAACCAAATGTGTATAGACGACTCTAGAAGACAGAAAGAGGGAAAGAAAATATATGGGTCTCTCTTCGCTTTCGCACTACACATTCTGGTTTATCAAACACAGACTTTATGCTACAACCATGAAATTTTTCTGAAATAGCATCTTCAGGTTCTCCAGACTTGATACCTCTTGACTATTGTGGGACCACATTTTGGAAAAGACTAACTTAGCATGAAACTGTTCTTGATGTTCCGCCATCTGTCTTTGAAAATAATCCTTCATGCAAATTCTTGCCATCCCCACTGTTTAAATGTGAAAAGTGAAGCTGAGAGAAGTGAAAGTACTTCTCCAAGGTCACAAGGTCAGCAGAACCAAAACTAGAACCCAAATCTTTTTCCTCTAAAATACTAAGAAGTACCAAAGGCAACATCTGCTAACTGCATATTTCAGCAAGGATGTCAACGCTCGTTAAATCCCTTCTCTTGCTATGTCATCGAGTTCACTTGCATACAAGTTCATATTTTTCCACTATCAAATGTAATCTGCTATTAACCTTTTCCAAAGAAATTCGTATTTCAGATATTGTTTATTTTCTTCAACTTTAGAAGTTCCATGTGGGTCTTATTTTATATATTCTTTTCTGTCCTTATTCTGCATTTTTCTTTCAATACCTGCACAGAATTATACAGTAATAACTATTTTAACGTCCTTGTCTGCTAGTCCAAAATCACGTCATTTCCAGGCCTGTTTCTATTGGTGGATCAGTGTTTGTTTTTATTCTGGCTCAAAGTTGTATTTTATGCCTTCTTATGTTTTGCAGTATTTTATTGGATTCTAGACATTTTGACTATTATGTCATTGAGGTTCTAGAATTTGCTGTTTTCCTTGAAAGATTATTGAACTTCATTTTCTCAGGTAGTTGGCTTAATTGCGTCTCCACTTCACTCCTCAATGTTACAGCTTGGGTCTTAAGTTTCCTCCAAAGCTCATGTGTTGAAAGTCTGGATCTGGCCCCGGGTGCTATTACTTGGTGGTGGGAACTCTGAGGTGGGACCTAGCTGGAGGAAGTAGGGGCATAACTCCAAAGGGTCTATTTGTTGCCTTTCTCTCTCCTTCTTCTCCCTTTCCATCTCCATCTCAGTTGCCGGCTCTGTCTCGGTCTCCCTTTTCCTGTCTCAATCTCTCTCTCTCTCTCTCTCCCTTCCTCCCTCCCTCCCTCTCTCTCTTCCTTTTTCATTCCTCTCCTCCCTCTCTCCCTTCCCCCTCCCACTCTTCAAACACATTCTCACAGAGCCCACCAGATAGGTGACCTGGGGGACCTTGGGAACACATTCTAGAAACCTAAAGGCACCCCAAGAGTACATAAATACACCCAGCTCCAGGCCCAATCCCTCTCTCTCCCCCCTCCCTCCCTCGCTCTCTCTCTTCTTCCTGTATGCTGGGAGGTGAGCAGCTTTCCTTTGCCACATCCTTCCACCATGGTGCTTCTGCCTCACCACTGACCTGAAAACAATGCAGTCAAGTGACCATGGACTGAAACCTCTGACACCATGAGCCAAAATAAACTTTTCCTCAAGACATGCCACAGCGATGGACAGCCAACATACATATAGACCTGATTTTAAGATTTTCTGGAATAGTTCTAGAATACACAATTGTCACAGAGATGGTCATAATTCCTCTGGAGTTTTCACTGAATGCTCCAGCTGATAACCAGGGCTTTTCCAATTTGACTAGTTGGGGCTCGAAAGTTGTCCTGCCTTCTGTGAGCTCTAAGAATGGTTCTGATCTTGACTCCTGGTCATCCTTTGCCTGGTCTTCTGCAGCTTCATTCTACACATATGTAATATTTTTACCTGCTATTTGAGGGTATCTCTGTACAGATTTCTGGAGATCTTTTACCACATTACTCCCTTCTTTCTCCACCTCTGCCCTTAAAGCTCCTGCTACCTCCTTCCTTTTTGCTGATCTTGTCCTTAAGCCTCCTTTGAGGTTCTCCTTTCATGAGCCTCAGTCCAGAAGTTATCTTCAGGTTGACTGCTGCAGCAATTTAAGGGCTCACCTTACTTCTTTACTTTTATTTCAGGGGTCACAGTCTTGACGTGTTGTCCAAGTTTGGAATACATTTCCTTATATAATTTGTCTTGCTGTTTATTTATGAAGAGGCTAAGTTTACTGCTCGTTTTTGTCATGGCTGAAGAAAAACATTACTCTGCCGTGTTCTTTTATTCCCTGACCATCTTTCCAGTATGTCCCAATCTCTTGCTCTCCTAACTAAAATCAGGTCTCTCATTCTGTGGCCTGCTTTGCAAGTTTCCTGCTTAGCCAAATCTCTAGTTACCATCAGTGTAAGATGGACTTTGCTTTGGGTTATTTTTCACTTTTAAGGCAAATCCTCCATTTTTATCTCCTCACTTCTAACTAATACTTTCATCTAACACAATTTGAATTTCACTAATTCCACTGTCACTTCTGGCCCTGCAGACAGAATTGATAAGTAATTCCTCATTCTAAAATCCAATGGATTTTATTATGTCTGATGGCGCGGACAACAATTTTGACGATAATGAGATATATTATGGTAGCCATTGTTGATTTTCTTTTATCTTGTTTTGAAGTCCTGTATCACTTTCATTGTTTTGTTTTGATTAGTTTTGTGCTTTTTTATTTGATTTTATTATGTCTGATGGTATAGGCAGCTATTTTGAAGATAAAAAGATATATTATGCTAGCCATTGTTGATTTCTATTACCTTGTGTTTGAAGTCCTATATCATGTTCATTCTTGTGTTTTGGCTGATTTTATTCTGTTTTGTTTGCTTTTACTATGTCTGATGGTATGGACAGATAGTTTGAAGACAACAAGAGGCATTATGGTAGCCATTGTTGATTTCCTATTATCTTGTTTTGAAGTTCTGTATCACTTGCATTGTTTTGTTTTGATTGACTTTATTCTGTTTTATTTTGGTTGATTTTATTCTTTTTAAAATAAAAAATAAATAAAATAAAATAATTTTTAAAAACCCTAAAATCCAATGGAAGCTCTTATGCTCCATCTTATTTCTGGGTGACAATTCATATTGTCACCTCTTTCCTCCTCCTCAAGATCCTCATACACTTGAAGGAGAGCGAACATAATGCATGGTTAAAGGTACAAACTTTGGTCAATGTAGACTTTGGAGTCTTTGTTCCAATCTAAATTCTGCCACTTACATATATCTTACATATGTAAGACCTTGGACTAATTACTTGGCTCCTTTAGTTTCATTTTCTCATCCATTAAAAGAACATAATATTGATAAAAGATGAAATGACATATATTCATAATATGCTTAAGCAAATGCATGGCACATAGAAAGTATTTCACACATGATAGTCATGATTACTACATTTTTTCTAACTTTCACAACTTTATTCTCTCCTGGCTGTCTCTAGCCATTAAGTATGTTTCCATTAAAGTTTTCATATCTTCTGACCATAAAATTCTTGAAAATTCATTATGGCCTATGTTCAAGACTCTTTGTTTTATTATTTTTGCTTTTACATTTTCAATTAGTACTTTTAAAATAAAATATTAGAAAGTATTGCGTCAAAGCAGAGAACATTTATGATATAGATGTAAAAAAAAAAAGTAAGTACAACTTAGATTAGACCCTTTGCCTCCCACCCTTGTGAAGATACACACTGTTATGATTATTTTTGAAGCCCCCTGGGTGCACTATGGGAATCCTACCCCAACCCTCCCCTTACAGAGACACCCACTGTTCTGATTTGTGTTTATCATTTCCACACTTATTTTTTCAGTGTGACCACATGTGTTTGGTTTTATAAGCATTTGAGCTTCCTATAAAATTCATCATGCTGGATGTTCTGTTCTGTGACTTTCTTTTTCCACTTAACATTATGTTCTTGAGGTTCATCCATCCTGTTTCTGAAGCCCTGCTTCATTATTTTTTATTACTGCATCCATTCCATTGCGTGAATACTCCACAGTTGATTTAGTCTTTCTATTGTTGATGGATATTGGGTTGTTTCCCATGTTTTGCTAATGCAGACATGCTACTAGGAGCTTTTTTCATATGTCTTCTCTGAAGTTTTTAGGATATAGAACCAGGACTAGTAGGGTTTGCACATCTTTATGAGGTAACTGAAAATTATTTTTAAAATTGTACCAATTCCCATTTTATCATCATTATATAAAAAAACAGTTGTTTAATGTCCTTACCAGCATATAATACAGTGATACCTTTCTGATTTCTTTTTTACTCCAGCCAATTTCCTTTAGCTTCAACCACCACTTCTAGCTGATGATGGACAGTTCTTTATGTCTGCTTTGTATCTTTTTCTAAAACTCCAGACCCACTTAATCAACTGCCTATTTAATTCTCCTTCCAGCAGAGCAAATGTACGTGCCACAAACTAAGCACATTTTTTTTCAGTGAATGGCACTGTCTTTGCCCCATCATCAATTATGAAACTCAAAACCAAAGCATCACCCTGGACCTTCCCTTTCCTCTTTATCCTGCATCTCATCAGTGCCCAAATTCTGTTAATTCCCCAATAGCTCTTGAATCTACTCCCCGTTTTCTGTTGTGCTTCACTGATATTTCTAGTACTCTTTTTTTAGAGCTGATACTGCAGTTTTACCACCTCATTCAGTGAAGTTGGTAAGGTCACGTGGACAACTGTGTGCAGACATGACATCTGTCACTACCAAGCAGAAGGACAGGAGTGGCCATGACCTGTAACCCTGGTCACAACATCAGCATCACATCTTGGGGAAGCCCTGTTGACCTTGATTCCTGAGTGAAAACGACACGGTGCAGAAACTCCTTCATAGTCAGCTAGAACACAGATACAAAATCTTTGCTCTTTGGAGTCATGGGAAATTTGAAGTTATTTAGGACTACAGAGATACTTCTAACACACAGACCCATCTTTACATCTTCGAGACTCTTGCAAACAGACAAGCAACCAAACTAAGAACTTTCCAATTCCCTGGGAGTTCACTGCTATGAGATTGTTTTTTTCTTTTCCAACTTCCTGAATAAACTTTTACATTGGCATAAAAATAATAACTTTTGAATGCCCAAGTTCAGAGTGTGCTGAGTTCTTTCCAAATGGCATAAGATGAGGTTTTGGCACTTTCTTCCAGAGCACACAGCAATTCTTTATCTGCAAAAAAGTCAGTTGTTATCTTCTTTCCAAAGCCATCAAATCCCAAAATAGCATGAGTTGGGAGGAGGCTAGTATCTTCCTGGCAGAGCCCAGTGTCAGGTTTCAAGGACACCATTTAACATCCAGCTGCCTGAAGGACATAACCTAGTCTGTGTCTGTAAGGCTCAAAGATGCACCCAGTTTTGCTTTACATGAACTAATCAAGCTGAAATCCTATGACACTAACTCAGAGGAAGGAAATGAACATTGCTTGAGCACCTTCCAGCGCCAAGCATTTTAAGTCTTATTTAATGTTCAAAACCACCCTGGGTGTTAGATATTATTGGTGTAGCTGACGAACCATTCCAAGAAAACATACAAATTGAGTAAGTTGTTGACCAAGGTCATGGTAAAGATTCTGGATTCAAAGCCCAGAGCTTTGGACTTCTTTTAAGGTGTTCTTTTGACTCCACCATAGACTTAATTGTGATACTTCACTAAACTGAAAGTTTAAACGTAAGTGAAATGCAACCAACAGAGGTTTTGGAGTGTTGATTCACCCACCTAACACACATTGCCTCCTACTCAGTGTGACAGCAATGCTGAAGAAAGAAAATGATGGTGAAAGACAAGACAAAAATGGTAAGAAGAGTGAATCCCTCCTTTAAAGGACTCGTACTATAGAGTGGTGTGCAAGTAGCACAGGCAACTTAATTGTAATGTGATGTGATAGATTCATCCCACCTTTCATTTCCCAAGTGTTTACCCAGGGCAGAGGATTCAGGAATACAATCTCAGCCACTGCTTTCAAGGGCTCAAGTGCAGTATCGGGGATACAAGAGAATCCATCAGGGGAATATGTCAAGTGGGGCAGGCTCAGCTCTTTCCGGTGAGTTGGGAAAGGCTTTGAAAGAGAAAAATCATTCAGACCTCCAGAGCAGCAAAAGCAAAGGCCCAGACAGCAGGACTGTGATTCTGCCCTGGGAAGCAAGGGGAGCTCCCAGGAGGAGGCAACCAGTCAGTGGAGCCGGGAAGGATGACGGCAGCAGCCCCGAGGCCAGGGTAGATGCCTGGGCTTCTTGAGGCAGCTGACACAGTGGGCATTCAGGAGGGTGTGGCTGAAAATGGAACTGGAAGACGAAGGTTGGGGTGCAACCTGGGAACCTCGGTTTGCCGAGAAAATGGAAGTCTTTCCTACAAGCAATAGGCAACTGACAATCCAATGGTTCTGTGTGTGTGTGTGTGTGTGTGTGTGTGTGCAAAAACAACACTTAAACAGAGCTTGGCATATTATAAGTCCTTACCATTAGCTGTCCTTCTTTTAAACTGTTGCCTTAACTTGTGATGCTCTAAGAAATACCAAAACCAAAACCTGGGTGGCTTTTAAACAATAGAAATGTATTTCTCACAGTTCTGGAGCCTGAAAGTTCAAATCAAGGTGCAAGTGTAGTTAGAGTCTGCAGAAGACCCTCTCTCTCCCTCTCTCTCTCTCTCTCTCATAAATACCTTCTCATTGTGTCCTTACATGATGGAAAGGGGAAAGGAGGAGAGAAGAGAGTGGTATGAGCACTTAGGTCTCTTCTCATGGGACACGAACCCCATCGCAGCAGCTTCACCTCCATAGTCACCTCCTGTCTTGGTTACATTTCACTCGCTACTGAGACAGAATATCTGACGCCCAAAATTAGGGAAGCAAAGGTTTATTTAGCTTACAGTTTTTGGAGGTTTCAGTCCACAATCAGCTGGCTCCAAAGCAGGGTGGCATGGCACTGGGGCAACACTTCAAGGCAGCAGCCAAGCAAAAGCTGCCAGAATAAAAGGAGGCAAGAGCAAGCCTCTTCTCCTCCCTTATATTGTAAACAGGACACCCCCTCCCCGCAGGGTGGGTGTAGCTTCACAAATCTCCTTGCCTTCCTTTGCACAGGATGAGGATATTTACAAAGTAAGAACCCTGGCTCCCTGCTGAGTCTCTCAGTTAAACTTCTGACCTTCTCAAATTGACACAATGAATAGGTATCTGCTTATGCTCTACACCCAGGATGGAGAGCTGTTGAGTTACTTAATTAAGCTTCTAGACATCTCAAGTTGACACAGTGTATAAACCTTAACACCTCCCAAAAGTCTCACCTCCAAATAGGGTCAAACTGGAGAGGAAGGGTTTAACACAAATTTTGGGGAGATATGAACACTGAGTCCAGAAGAATCATCTTTATAAAAAAAAAAAAAAACTAGAAGAAAGAAATAATATGGCCAACCTTGCAATTTAGAAAGGTCACCTGGCAGGCAGCATGGAAAGTATCACAGTGAAGCCCCTCTTCCCACTCTGGTGTAACTACCCAAGTGGGCAGGTTAGATCCGGGCTCCTCCTCTCACACCTTCTGCTTGCGTGACGTCCCTCGAGTTCCATGATGGGTTCCTTGAGGCTGGAGGTTGCGCTGATCTCTGTGTCCTCCACATTGCCTGGCAGAGAGGGTGGCTAAAGGGAGTACCAGAATGAACGTGAGTCTCTACTACTGCCCATCACAGCTGCTCCCTGCTCCGCTGGGGGAGCCTTCCTCTGTCTATTCCATGTGCGAGTACCTTATCGTTAAGACCTGACCTGGCCCCAGGCTTCCGAGGTCATGTTTCAAGTGCTCCTGCTGGGATCATGGACAGTAAGGATGGTGTCCATTTGCCCCTCATTCCCAGAACTATCAACATCCAAGTTTCCACTTTCTTTACCTTTGCCTTGAAATCGATCACAAATGAAATTGGTGAGCCCATTTAGGGCAATTACCTCAGCACCCAAGTCATTTCCTGGGGCCATTTACATTCTGAAAGTATGGAGAGAGTGAGATGCTTTTCGTTTTTTGTTTTTGTTTTTGTTTTTGTTTTTGTTTTCCATATTCCCTGGACCACCGCTAAACCACTGTCACCCACATGAACAGATGAGAATGAAATCACAGCATTGTAAAAGCCCTCTCCCTTCGTGTCTAATGACGGACTCAGATGTCCCTGGTCCTGGTTCCCCTTGGGAAGCTGATGTATCAGATCACAGGGGCTTGGCTCAGATCTTCCGTCACTTGAGACCAGGGACAGTTGAGAGCTCAGGGAAGAAGAATTGATTTCTAACGTTGTAGTGCAAGGCGTGCGTCCTCGTCATGTCTCAGATGGATCACTGAGCCATTTGTTAATTCAAACGTTCTGAGGATACCAAGGTGAGGAAGACCTGTGCCCCTCCCCAGGAAAGACAGAGCACTGTGCTGGCTCTGAGACGAGACGTCCCAGTGTAAGATCTGCTTCACCCGTGTCAGTGAGTGTGCTGGGAGCTGGGGGTGGGGGAGTAGATAAAGAATATGTATAACCACGTGGCAACAATACAGTTAATGCAATCTCAACAACAGTGAAAGCTTTAAAGAAAAAATATATATGTAATGGACACATATACTATATATACTTATGCACATCTAATACCTATGTATGTATACGTAATTTATGCATATATTATACATACACCTCTGTATATGTGCACAGAATGTATATATATGTATATATCTTATAAGCTAGTTACTACTGTAAATATTTCTATAAATTAGCTCATTTAATTCTCACAATATTGCCATGAAATGCTCATTGTTTATCACCATCCCTATTTTACAGATGAGGAAATTGAAGCTCAGCATGCTAAGCAATGTGCTCATGATCTAGCAAGTTGTTGAGTAAGGATTTGAATGAGGCAAGGTATTTGCCAAGGCTTTGTTTTGAATTCTGTACTGGCAGCTCCAAAGGGTTCGCAGCAGATGCTTCCCAGATGGGAAGGCAGGATTTGCATGGGTGCATTGAGCCACGGGAAGAAATATTTTGAACAAGTCCTTCAGGTTGAGGCTTTCAAGACAACCCTCAAAGGGTGGCACACAGAGGTGCAGGCACATGCACACTGATTGCTGTCTGCCCGCGAGGACCATGGCAGAGGGGAAGCACTCAGTGTGGCCCATTCGGAGGCTCCAGGCTGCCCGTTCGTCTTGGTGGAAATGGACCGGGCTCTGGGACCCCACCTTGTTTGGCCCAAAGCTGAACAGCATCCTCTCTTGCCTGAAGAGGCTGTCCAGTGCTGACCACTGAAAATAAAGGCATAGAGCATCTATTCCTGTTTTCTGCTGCTGTGAAATAAGCATCCACGAATTGATAGCCCTAATGTGTTCATGGACTCTGTGGGTTGGGAACCGGGAAAGGGAATAGGGGAAACACCTTATGTATTCTCTACACTAGCTGGGCCCCAGCTGGAAGTCTCAAAGGCTAGGGTGACTTGGAAGGCAGACTGATGCTGTCCATGGTGAGACCCTCAGCTGAGGCTATCAGTGGGGACCCCTACATGCAGCCACTGCTCCCAGCCCCCCATGCGTCCTCCACGTTTGGTGGCCAGGCACTATGCACTGTCTCCATCAGAACCAGGTGGAGGCCACATTGACTTTGATGACCTGGCCTCTATATCATAAGCACACCCAGACTCGAGGGAAGGCAACTGGACCCCCTCTGAAATGGCATGTGTCTAGGCCATACTGAAGGAATGGTCTTCCTGAAGGAAAGGAATGCAGGACAGGAGATTTTACCATGGCCATCTCTGGAAAATAGAACCTCTCACACAGACTGTATGAAGGGTCAGTGTGCCAGCCACTCACCATGGAGCTCACAATAACCACTCAGCAAACAGGTTTCATCTTGCCCCGAGATCATCTCAGAACCCTTCTCCTATGAGCCGCTAAAGGAACAAGTTCCCTCAGACCTACTCTTCCAAATAGTATTCCAAAGGTTATTAGACCAGGAGGTGACCTCAGAGTGAGTTATTCTCCAAGTCCCTGCTCAGGGCTTATCACCAGCTCTTCCCTCTGCCTTGAATACTCTTTCATCAGATTCACAAGGCTGGGTTTCTCTCCACATAGGACTCAATTCAAACATCACTTCTTTGGAGGCGCTATCCCAGATAACCCAGGGGAAGGTGTACACTCCTTCCTCCATCTTATCAGCTAGTACTCGACAGCCAGTATCCCCACTGTCTGAAATTATCCAGTCTACCTGGTTATGTTCTGAGTCTCGTTCTCGTCTCACTCCTCCCGCATCTCCGGAGTCATGTGGGCACAGACCTCATTTTTTCTGTTCTTGGGAATCTCACCTGGTGTCTGGCATCTAGCTGACCTCCATGAAGACATTCATTAGACAGTCATTGAATCAGTACATCAGAATCATGCCACCTCCAGATTCTGGTTAAAGAGAATAGAGGACTTCTCCATGTATCTCAATGAAACGTAAAATTGCTTTCTTTCATTTCATTACTTCCTAAAATCCTCCCCCAAATCTTCCCCTAAAAAAAATAAAAAGAGAGAGACAGGATAGGAGAGGAGAAGAGAGGAGATGGGAGGGGAGAGGAGGGGGAAGGGAGGGGGGGAGGGCGAGATGATTTTGCAAAACTCCAGAAAGGGAAAATACAACTTCTTAAATTAACTTTTCATAGAAATTCAAGTGGTTCTACATACTCATTGTAAATTCACCCATGGAATTATTTTTTTACCATAAATTTAGCTAAAATATATATGAAAATATTTATAAAATAAAACATAAAATTTCATAATTACTTTACTTTAGAGTTGTATACTTACTGTGATATCTGATATATACTTCTATATATAGAATACAAATGTATTTATATGATGTGTAAATATTTTTATTATATTTCTATACAATATAAATTATATGATATTAATTTATAATAATTATATTTACAGGAATATAAATTTTATGTCAATATTTGTAGTTAAAACATTTACATAAACTATAAAGATACAATATAAAAGTATAATAAAAGTGCCTTTAAAATGTTTAATTTTTCTTTTAAGTTTTATTTTTCTTAAAAATTTCTTTTTTTATGGAAAAAAATCTGTAACGTATGTCACAGCGACTCAGATGTGGAGAACAAGAGAACATAAACATCAAATGCACAGAACTGAATCAAACCCCATTTGAAAATCTTTAAACATAAACAAAATGAAAAGTCGGAGAGATACAAGCAAAGTCTATCTTCATATCCTTCGTCCATATGGCACACGTGCTTCTCACCCCAAAGTCTGCATGACGACCCTCTCAAGGAAAGGGAAGCTGTCTCTGAGATACGCTCCTCGAGCCTGCCCTCCGCATGCTGTCCCCTGCTTAGCACGCAGATCACTCACACCAGAAGCACACACACATGCACGTACATGTGCACGCCACGCGTTACCCACTCATGATCAGTGGCACTTGGCAGCCACCGGCGGGGTGCTGACTTAGGCACATCAGGCGTCCTAGCACTTCCCACAGTTGTAAAATTCAACTCACCAACACAACAAAAGGGAGGTCTGCTAAGAATCTTTGGAAAACTGGGTGCTTAATTTATATGAGACGGTGTCTAGACATTTATTTTCTGGAAATATTTAACTTGGATAAGACACATGGCCCCCAAGATGAATGCAGGATTGAAATATTTCAGTTGAAAACTTGTGCAAGGAGACGTCTGGGTGAGTGCAATGAGGTCAAACATCCAAATACTTTCCTGGGACGGAAGGGTCATCCTGCTGGCCGTGCCGCAGGACCCTGCATTCAGTCCTCCTCCCTCCTAAGCAATCGCTGCTTTTGTTACACCTCTCTGGGGCTACGTACGGGATCCATGGGTGAGAATGACCGCCGAGGTGATTACTGAGGGACAAACCCTAGAGACAGAAATTCTGGAAAGTATATACAACAGGAGCTGTATTTGACCTTAAACTTGAAGTTTTTCCTCTGTATCCTAGACCATAAGGAGATAAAAATTTTTGTGGAAAAGGTCAAATAGCAAGTACTTTAGGTTTTGTAGGTGTACAGTGTATGGCAACTACTCAGTTCTGCCATTGTAGTGCGGAAACAGCAGAGACAATACATGCACAAGTGCGTGTGGCTATGCTCCAGAAAACTTCGTTCGCAAATGCGGATGCTTGCCAACCTATCTTATGCCAGTAGCTTTTAATGTGCTTTGACTGTGACCCAAATAAATGAATTTTACATCATCACCCAGAGCAAACACATAGCTGTAGACCTCTGTGTGTGAGTCTACTCAAAACAGAATACCTACTTTATCATGAGCATGCACTCATAACAATTTTTTGTTCTGTCCAATTTGATTTTAAACCACTTTTTAAATGCTGACAGTCACCATCTAAACTGATTTCAAAAGATCTCATAATGGGTCATCATCCCCAGTGTGTGGAACACTGCCGCTAACCCCATGCTCCTGGAGGAAGTGAATAGAATGGCGTGCAAGCAGCTGGGAGCGGACAAAGAATGGCTGTCCTTCTGCTAATGAGTGGGAGTGCCCTCCCTCGGTCGGAGCCCCTGCTGCCCGCCTGGGCTTCACATCTCTGAAATCTGATGAAGTCGTGATCCAGCAACCACAGAGAGAATAAAAGGTCTGGGGAAAGGCAGGAGGACAGGAAGCTAGATGTTTATCTTTGTCAAAGGATTATGAGGGGATATTCTTTTCTCTTCAGAAAAGACCTACTAGGTTGGGTGAAAATCTTCCTTTAAATGGATCCCCACTGGGCAAGAAAACTGAGGGAGAACATAGTCCTGCTGTGACCACCATCTTGGTGACAGCCTTCACAGGGCGCCCCTCTCCCTGCAATCTCAGTGTCCTTGGGCAAGTTGCTACTCCCCTGGGAGCCTCAGGTCCCTCCGCCATAAAGCAGAGTGACAGCATCACCTGTGTCAGAGAATTGTGGTTGAACAAGTCACTGTGCTAAAACAGCACATTCCCCAACATTTGATCTCCAGCTCCGACTAGCAGACATCTAATACATCGTGACCAGTGCTTGTCCCTACTTCCCCATCTTTTTCAAAGAGAATATGAAATGTTTCAAATCAAAAGATTTCGAAAGAAAAGTTGAAAAACTGATGTAATTGTCTTTCCCAAATTTATATTTATCAAATGCTACTATTTTACCCTATTTGCATACTATATACATAACATATATACTATACATATAATATATATACCAAACCATTCAGGAATAATTTTGAAATATCAAAACACTGCATTTATAAATAACTTAACATGCATCTCTTATTTGTTACAAAAATTACACTCTTCTATATATCATTTTCAGAGCCAAGACTTTTAACTTCATAAAATATTATCTAATACACAGTCTCAATTCAAAATGCCCCAATAATGTCCGGAATCCTCACAAGTTATCATATACTGCATTTGGCCTTCAGATCCTTTAGTTATATTTAATACAGAACACTTAACCTGAGTTTCTACTTTTTATGACAGTGACATTTTTTGACTCCATGTTAGCTGTACATGTGGACTGGAAAAAATGAGTAAATATATTTATTTGTTATGGAAACCATGATTCCCACTGTAAAACATGGAGAATAAAAATGCAAGTAGAGTAAGCAAGACCTCTATGGCACTGGATTTGAACTGGAGGTACTGGTCTCAGAATTAGTGGAGGCTCTCCAGAGAAACTGAATGAATAGGATATGTGTGTATACACGTAGATGTATTGTGTGTGTGTGTGTGTGTGTGTGTGTAGAAAATGAGAGAGAGAGAGAGAGAAACATTTATTTATTTTAGGTCTGTACTGAAAGGACCCAGAAGCAATGATTCTCCAGGAATGACAAGCTCACATAATACCCAAATTTGGCTTCTAAATGCTATTCTCCACTAAAAAAAAAATGAATATTCAATGGAGAAATAGTCAATCCTGGGTGTAGGGCAAATAAAAGTTAAGACAAATCTGGACCATCTTATTGGGCCAGAGAACAAGGCATAGGTACAGACTGAGACATGTTAAAAGACATAGGAGCCGGATGAAGGAGTTTCCAGTGGTCAAATCCAACTGGGAAATAAAATAATGACGGTGATAATCTTTAGCACACTAAACAATTATAAGAAAAAGAACCGATAAGACCTTGATAACACAAAATAAAATTTAAAATTTTATGGGTACAAAGGCTGTTCTTTGAAAGAATTTCTACTAGGAAAAGAAAGAAGAAAGAATATGGGACTCCATTCTATAATCTTCAAGTTTTAATGTCATAGAATTCTTGGACAGACAAAAATAGGCCAATCTCTAATACCAACAGGTAAGAGCAATTTTATTTCCTCCAGAGTAATAGGGCATCATTTGTTATCTTGGTTTTTCCTTCTTTTTCTGCTCACAGTCCTTCATTTGAGTTGGAAAACCCAATGAGGAGGTTGGATAAAAGGCATCCTTTCATTATGTGTTATATAAAAAGATGCCAAGGTTTAACTTACTGGTTCTGTGGGGATGTGGGAATTGGCTGCCCCCCAAAATTGATGAGATCTCAGACAGAATTCATAGGAGTAAGAATTTCAAAGAAAAGGAGATGATGTTCTTTTCATCTCTGGCTTTGGTAGAATCCACTGGAAAGCTGACATCAACTCCTGGACACAGTTAAATTGGATGCTTGCAGTGACAGCTAATCTCGCTTGTCAACTTCCCTGGCTTGAGAGATTAGTTAAGCACACTTCTGGGTAGATCTGGATGGATCGTGTAGCCATGACCTTAGGTACTGCATCTGGTCCCTGGCTCCTTCCTTTCTGGTGCTATTTCCCTGTGCTGTGCTTCCCAACCACCATGAAGTGAACAGCTGTGCTCCACCATGCCTTTTAGACATGACGTTTCTGCCTTGGAGTCAGAAGACCATGGGTTGGACCCTCTAAAACCGTGAGCCAAAATTAAACAGCTTCTTTACCTTATGGGTGTTGTGTATTGTGTTGTAGCAAGAGGAAAGCTGATCTTCCCTAGGGTAAAGCATCCTGATTCGAGTCAAGAAGAGAGGGAAAAGTGAGGGAAGGAAATAAAACAAGTTAGGTAAGCTGAAAAAATTGAAGAGACACTGATACTGATGGTAATGTTAAATCAGAACAAATACCAGGACTTGACATAGTGCCAGTCTTACTAAGTCCCTTTGCCACTTTATGTTTCTGTGCCCCTAAGAAAAGAAATAGTGACATACTCACAGTTAGGTGGGCTGTCTAGGGTCGCAGATACTAAATGGCAGAGCTGGGGTCTGACCACAGCCTTTCCAGATCTGGTGTCACTGGTCTTGCCTTTTGTACACTCTTGCTTTTCCTCCGAATGTGGAGGTAGGTGAACAGGTTCAGACTGCAGTTCTACCTCCACAGGACCTCAAATGAACTGCTTCACTCTGAAGCCCAGGTTCTTCAACTTTCCTCAAAACCTCATCATCCTTGCCCTCTGGTTACCCCTACCCTTCCCCTGACCCCATCTCAGTCCCACCCCGGCTGCAGGACCTTTCTAATGAAAATCAAAGCGTCTCTTCCCCACCTACTCAGCAACCCTGATGAGCGCAGCCAAGGGCAGGTGCCAGGAGAGTGGAGGCTGAGACCAACCTCAGGGTGCCTTGCTTCCCCTTCCCCACTGTCTCTAGGGTTTTCTCAAGGATCAAATTAGCTCAGGTATGGGAAGAAGCTCTGGGCTACTACAGTATTTGTTCTCTTTGTGAAATAGCCTGAATATGTTGAACTTACCACTTGCATCTAACTTTGTTGATATTTTTCAGCATTTGCTTCAAGTGGTTTTGTTTGCTTGCTTTTTTTATGGGGATACTCTGTTTTTTAGTTAAAACAAACAGTTGAAAACCTAGAAGTCTGCTGTGCAAGCTTCCCTGATCTTTGCCTCCTCCTCTCCAGAAGTATTTCCTACCGCGCAGCACCATGTATGTTCTCGGGCCAGACTCTATGCTGCATAGAGCTAATGCTAAACATGCAGCATTGTTTTGTGTTTTTTTTAAAGGTGCACAAATGATATTCTGCCTTTCTGCAACTTATTATTGCTTATTTATTCAACAATATGTTTCCATAACTCACCCACTTTGCTAATTATAGCTTTAATTTATTCTTTCAGCTGCTGTTTTCTATCTACAAAGACCTGCAAATTTATCCATACCCCTAATCATTAATGTACTTTCAGATTCTTTTCATTTCAGTACTTTGCTGCTATATGAAATGCTGTCACTGAATGCTTTTGCACATCCTTTTTTCCATGTATTCAAGAGTTTTCTCACTAAGCCTTTATCTCATAGAAGAACCCTGGTCCCACAGTCTTGTTCATATTTATTCCTAGAAGACAGTTGCTCCCCACACTGACTTTGGCAATTTAAAGTCCCATCAGCATGAAATGATAGTTTCTATTTCTCTTTATCCTCATCAATGCTTGGATTTCTCTGTTATTTTTTGCCAATCTGATGGGTCGAAAATGGTATCTTATTGTTTGCATTTGAATATGTGTAATGACTAATAATACTGAACATCTTTTCAGGTGATTATTGGCTATTCAAACTGTTCGAAATCTGTGGATTTTTCCCCAAGATTGTTTATACTTTTTGTATTGACTTATATGGATTATTTACATATCCAGGGTACTAATCTTTTAAAACTTGAATGTGTTGTAAATATTGGGACAGGCTTTGTAAACTTCAAAGCAACATTAAGAAACTTTGGTTTTTATTAGTGTTCATTTTACTCTTACATATGTCTTGTCACCTAAACCAGAGCACCCAGAGGACAGAGAATGTGACTTCCTTATGTTTATTTACCCAGAGTGAGTGCTAATGAGAAGCAGCCTGGAATTATGGGGAGAGAATATGGCTTTAAAAATAGAAACAGAGCTAATTCTGCCTCTGTGCCTGTATAGCTACAACAGCTTGTTCAAGCCACTCACACTCCCCTGGTCTTTGTTTCCTTTGTTCTGGAATGGGAAGAACATTTCACATGGCTGTGTGACGAATCACAAAAGATAATATAGGAAAAGTGCTTGGAACAGGCATGGCATACACCAGACCATCACTAGCTATGAGCTGAAGGGAAAGACTGGTAAATATTTGTTAGTGGGTAACTTAATCCTTCAATGACTTCAATGATGGCTTCAAATTGCTGAACATTCTTACCAGGAATTGAACTCAGGACATCATGCTTGCCAGGCTGGCACCGTGCCACTGAGTTATGTTCCCAGCCATTGGGCATTTTTCACGTAGTCAATAATCTATATAGACAGCTACTTCCTACTGTATTTTGTCCCTGTTTTCGTAGATGAAGAATCTGTACTAAGTAACGTGGATTGGTATACAGCTTGTACGTCGTAGCATTTAGTTGCACACATGGATCTATTTTATTCTAATCCTGAAATGTATTCATCCATCTTACAATGCATATTGAATATTATATCCCAAGTCCTCCACTAGGCACTGGGTTTCGCTGATGAATGAAATGAGCAGAGTTCCTGCCCTCAAGAAGCTTAGCTTCTAATAAAGGACTAAAACAGAAAGCAAACAAGCAATCCAATTATTACATTAGGAGACACAGCCATGGCTCAGATAGACTAGACCAAAGAGCTCAGAGGCCTTCTTATAGAGACGAGATCAAGAAAGACTTCTGTTAAGAGATGCCGTCAGAGCCAAAGTAAAAGAGATAAGAGATAAGAGTAAAATCATTTCAAGCAGAGACCACAGCATCCACGTCCCGATCCTGTATGCACCATGGCTAAACCGAATCCATTATTAGTACACAGCCCCCGCCATGGCTCCTGTCACTCTTAGCCTAATGCACGGCCAGGAAGAAAACCCTGAGAGCCCCAGGCACCTGGGAAAGTCATCTTTCCACCCTCTGCCCAGATCACCCCTGCTGGGTAGCAGCCGCTGGCTCCTGTCGGAGTCACTCTCCTCCTGCCAACTTCCCTTCCACGTCGCTGTTCCTGCTCCCAGCCCCATGCCTGTGTACTCGGCCAGCTTTATTTGGCTTTGTTCCCCAGGTAAACGCATTTCGCCACACCAGCCACCCCGCCCTCCGCAGCCTGGACACTGGCAGACTGGCCTGTGTGTGCATGAGCCGAGAACCCCGGAGGACTGATTCAAGCCTGGAAGGGTGCCAGGTTTTCATTAAATCCCTTGTAAACCAGCGCTGCAGCTCGACAGGGCCACATCTGCTGAGGAAGCCATCTGTGATTCGTATCGTCGTGCTCCAACAAAACACCAGCGGTGTGAAGAACGCTCCCCTCTGCTCTGCAGTGAACTGGAAAAGTAACATCGGTAATCACTTTTGCAGGCTCCATGGTGACATAATGGGCATTGGCTTAAGTCTTAAACCGTGGCTGACGTCCCTGCCAACAATCTGGGTGGATCCAAACTGTCCTAAATAATACAGGTCATCGTCCATGCCCACCTCCCTACCTAAGAATTACAGGTAAAGAACTTGCACTTCAATATACAAGAAGAAAAACCAAAGTGTTTAGGGTGTCCGCTGAGTATGGAGCACTGGACGCCCTTGACAGTTTTCAAAGGCAGGCAGCACTGTCCTCACTGTACGGCTGAGGAATCCGACGGTAGAGATGCTGCCGGGGAGGGCTGCTCTGAAGCCACACGGGGAAGCGGCACGGCCCAAACAAAGCTGTATCTCCTGAATCCAAAGCCTGCGAGTTTGCAGTATTCCCGAATGAGGTCTCTGAGGTTGGGAGCAAAGAACAAGTGGTTTCTTTTTGATTTTCTGTCAGTTATAATCCAAGAGTTCGCTGAAGATTCAACAAGACGGGACACGTAGGACATCTCCCACCTATCCCCTGAGGACGGGAACCGCACACCAGTTACTTGAATCTTTAGTACTCGCCTCAAGTTGGATAAACTGAAAGGAGGTCACTCTTTCTGCTTACATTCTTCATCCCCAAAGCCCAACTCACAAAGCCAAAGAAAAAATTAAGAGAGAGAGAGAGAGAGACAGAGAGAGAGCGCGCGCGCTTGTTCCTGATCCCTGAGCCCATATCTAAAACAAGACCACGCAGCTAGCCCGCGCACTGCCAGCAGCAGGTTGCCAGGGGTGTTGTGCAGCAAGCAGGCTTTGGTGAATCCTGGGCAGCGTCTAGGCTAAAAGTTCTTTCCCTTAGGATTCTGCAGGATCTCTCTAGCACTGTGCAGGACTGGGGGATGGGCCTGGTAAGGAGGAAAGTTTAGCAGACTCACACATCGAGAGGCAGAAAGTAGTAGTAGAAAACAATGTTAGAAAAAATAGTCTAACCTTCAGGCCCAGAGAGATGAAACTTCCACTCAGGCTTTGACGCCCTGTGATTGTGTGACCCCACACAAATGATTACTTCCGGAGCATCCTTATATGAAAAGTGGGCTAAACGGGCTTTACAGAGTCACAGCGGGATGAGGGGACAGCACATTCAGACACACGCACAGAGTAGGCTTCAGGGAAAGTTCATGTGCTTCCCTTCCTTTCACGTTTATCTCAAATATGGCAAAGCCTTCGAAGAAATACTTCAAAATGTCATAGGTGTTGATCATCTTCTTTTGGAAGGATTCTTTTTGATATTTTAGATATTGTCTGACCATGCAAATATTTAGTTCTCAGCAGCTTTTCATTTTCCTTCATATAAACTCCTAGAAGTAATTTCCTGATCCATGGCCCATTGAATTCAAAAAGCACCTGGATGGGGCGAATTAGATCACGTGCAGATCACTTAGCGGTTCTCACCCGTCCCTCTTAGACAGCCAGGTTAGCCAAAGGTTTCAAGTTATTTTTAAAGTAGGAGAAGAAAAAGTACTGACAATGAAGGAAAATGCTACCCTAGGAGAGCCCTCGGCTCGTCTCAGCTTTATGAAACACAGCCACCCTGTGTGTGTCCATAGTGAATCTTCGAAGAATTTACTGGTTGGAATGGTGGCCCCACCACTTGAACACACTGCTCAAAGCTTCTGAATTTCAGTTTCCTCAGTTGTGAAGTGGAGAAAGATAAGGTGGAGATGGAGACTGGAGATGACAATGACCACCCTGGAGGGCTAGGGGACTGAGAACTAAACCCCTACCGCCACTAGACTCAGTACCTAGCACAGGGCAGCTGTGAGATCAATGGCTGTTTTACTGCTTCCAAAACACACTTCTGATGCCCACAGCACCCACAGAGAGTGAGAAGGAGCGTGCAGTTCTTTCGATGAAGAAAGAGGGATTCGGAAAAATGAAGCTTCCATTGCCCCAGCTTGCACTGTGAGGCCGCACACACAGATCCACTTGACGGCGAGCTAAATGCGAGCGTTTCCTTCCGACGCTCACACTGCTGTCACGTCTGCTCCTGCGGCTGCAGAGCGGGAAGGAGATTTTAATGCATCTTGTATCCATCTGAGCTGCTTCCTCTTCCCGCCTGCTTTGTTCCTGGCCCTGGAGCCCTGGCAGAGGCTCCCTCCAGCCAGAGAGGCATGTGAGAGCCCACATCCCTTCTCTCCCCGCCGTGTGCCTTTGAAGTGAGCCTGTTGTCGGACCAGTGCCTGCCGAGGCTGAAAACCCCAGCCTCCTCCTCTACCTGGAGCTCTGCCCGCCATGGGTCAGTGCAGACATTCGGTAAGTCTGCTTTGTCTCTTACGGAGTTTAATTTCAATCCCACCTAACTTTACTAAGCACCTACTCTGTGCCAGGCAGGAGGCTTGGTTCTGGAAAGAGAGAAATAAGTAAAACACAAGCTCTGCTTCCAAACAACCCATGGGACATGACAGGAGCCAATTCATTTTAGTTTAAGGAACAGCTGAGCAACTACCGTATGCCAATAGGTAAGGGAAGTGTAAGCAAAACGAGATGGCGGGCCCCTGGGGAGAGCTGAGGGCTGGACAGGGCCACATCCTGGAGCACAGTGCCTGCCGGCTACCCAGCGCCTACCACAGGTTCTTGTACTTTGTGCGCATTGTCTTGAGTCCACAAAACAGCCTTTTGAGGTAGATATTTGAAAAGGTGCAAATGTTCCTCTGATCACAATTAATCACAATGATGAAGGTCTCAGACTTCGTGGGTCTGCTTTTCATCTCAAAGTTCCTGGCTTTTTGCAGGGCCGTGGCAGGGCCATTTTCCTATAATTACCTCACATTTGAATAGAGCGCAAAGATTTTCCAAAGCATATTCCCTCCATTATCTCATCTGAGCATCCGCAGCCCTGCCTGAGTCGTGTGGGGTGCAGAGAGGGTCCCAAGTCAGGAGATCGAGGGAGCCCAGTGCCAGGCCCTGCAGCACCAGTCAGCCCTGAGAGTGCCCCGGGCAGGAGGGAGCGTGTTTCTCTCTTCCCGCTGCACATCTGGAGATGGCGAGGCTCAGAGCATCTCTCTCAAATGCAGAAGATGGTTCAAGAAACACCGTGGACTGAAACTCAAGCCCCGCAGCAGGCAAGGCGTCTCACAGCCAGGTTTATCCTTGCTCAGAGCCGCCCAGGGTGCCCATCGCCAGGCTGGGACAGCTGACCGCGCAGAGAAGACAGATGGCTTCGTGCGAGGCCAGCGTGCCCCGGCTCCTCTGCCCATGTGACTTCGGGAGACTCGCCAAGCATCTTAGTTGCCGGGAGGCTGTGCTAACCTCTGCTGTCTCCGTTATCTTCTGCGAGGGGCTGGTGAGATCCAAAAGGGAAGAAGGGAAGGCCTGGAGGGAAGTCACAGTGCAGGAGGTCACTGTTTCTGAGGGGTCTGCCGCTCGCTCTACGACGGAGTCAGAGATCCCAGAGACAGAAACAGACAGGCCGTGACCCCCAGGAGCCCTGCCCTGGAGCCAGGACCCGCACCTTCGAGAGCTCACAGTGTGACCCGCTCCAGCCCCAGACCACTGCCGGGTGATTTATCACTGCTGCCTGTGCAGCCAGGCTCCACTTGCAGACAAGGGGGAGGGGCTTGCACAGGAACAGATGGATCTGGTCACAGGGTGACAGCACCCATGGCAAGAACCCACTTGGTTTTAATGAATGGCACCAACACTTCGGCCATAAACTCTTCAGATTGCCGCGTCTGCCAGCAGTTAGATGCCTCCCATCAATAAATCCTGTTTCTGAATGTTTTACTGCATTCTTTGTTAGACACGGCAGGCTGAGACCTGTCAGAGGGGCCAGGGGCAGGCCTGTGAAGAGAAGACAGATAATGTGGGTAGGTCTCTGGACAGGAAAGACCATAACCCCAGAAGCAAATAAGGGCGGGCAGACTCCTGCAGCCAGGTCCCCAGGTAGGGAGGCTTGCAATTCCCACCCACATTTGCCCATTGATGCTTATAGCTTCTGACCCTCAAATATATCCTGAGGCTGTCTCTACCACCACTGACTTGGTTCAGGAGGTACCGGTCTCTCCTGGAATACAGTGACCTCTGTCACCTTGACAATATCAGTCCACGGCACTCCAGGACGAAGTCTGCAGTCCTCCAGGTGAGGTCCTCCAGGACTACCTGCCCCTGCCCAGCTCACAGCCCAGAATGTGCCCCTCTGCCACCCTCCACCCCAGAGCTCTCAAAGTGGCACACGAACCCCCAGTAGCGGCACCTGCAACTTTTGAAAAATTCAAGTTCTTGGTGCCTGATGAAGAAACTCAAGTGGGGGCTCAGCAACGTATTTTTTTAAGCCCTTGGGTGCTCTGATAGATGCTATAGCTCGAGAAGCACCTTTCTCTCCAGGCTCTGAGACCTTAACGCACACAGGAAGCACCCACAGATCTTGCTGCACACAGATTCCAGTTCCCAGCCTGGGCGGAGCTGGAGGTTCCGCTGTCCCTGGATGTTCGCGGGTGATGCACTGCCGGTGCACGCACCAGACCTTGACTGGCAGACCTCTGGATGCCGGTGATTCACAAACCACTTATAATTTCTCAAATGCACTTGCTACTCTACTCTCAGCTTCATGCCCATGTAATGGTGCTCTCGCCACCATCCTGAGCTTTCCTTCCTGCCTTCCTTACCCCGATCCAGAGCACAAACATGCATCTGTAAAAAGCCAGCATGGAGACCCTCCACCCAGCAGACCTCCTTAGCCTCCCTCCATGGAGGAAGCTGTCCTTCCCCTGTGCTTCCACACAACTTCCGCACACAGACACTCACACATACACACACACATACCCACTGCAGTGCTGACCACACTGTGCCGTCCATCTGTCTGCCTGTCCTCACTTCCCCACTGACAAGAGGTAGGCCATGGAGCTACATCTTCCATCTTCTCACAGCCCCAGCTGAGTGCCTGACGCAGCAAGGGAACAATGGGTAATGTATGAATTAATGATTGACTCAGCAAATGAATGAATGAGTGAATCCTTAACCAGTTCTATGGGTGGCTAAGGTAAGAAATGAAGTACTTAGAATTGGTGATGTCCCCTATCACCACCCTGATTTCTACTGGGTTGCTTTTATTGACTGCTAGGTTGCTTTGAAAGCAGGCAACAGCAGAACATTTTTGAAAAGAAAACCAACTGTCTAATATTAGCAAATACAAAACAGAGACAGTCTCCCTGAACCGGGAGCCACAGAGAAAATTTCCAGATGGAATGTTTAAAGAGCAAGTGTTCACATATGGCTTTCTCACAGAAAGACTCCAAACACTGAAAGGCCACAAAGAAAGCATCTTTATTTATTAATGTATGTATCCTCTCCACAAACATTTAACAAGTGCTGGCTTGTTGGCGGCAAGTATTGTTAAGATACGGGAATGTAAGATGGATCGGGCCTCTTCCTCCACCCAACGTGTCACTCTGATGGAAGAAATAGCACAAAAACCATAAGACAGGCAGAGGGCAAAGCCTGTGGTGGGGTATACACAGACTATGGACCAGGCGCTTTTAATTTTCCCAGGAAGGATTAGGACCAGCGTCAAGGAGAAGATGATATTGGGACTGAGGGGTGAAGGATGGGTCCACCTTTCTGTGCAGACATGGGAGGAAGGACCTTTCAGATGAGAGAACAGTACGGGTAAGGATCGGAGGTCAACGTCCACAATACAGGAGTCTGCTAACCGCCTGAGATGTATCTTGAGTCTCTGGGCACAGGGTAACTATCCGGGCCTTCTGTCCTCCCAGGAGCCTGCAGTCAGAGCGGGGAGGTAACCAGAGTCCCACCAGGCGCACCTTTGAGACATGAGGAGTTCAGGGTCCTTAACGGGCTCCCTGCCCTTTCAGTGCTGCCTCCGTTGTGATTCCTCTTTTATTTTGACATTGAGCACACGGAAGTTGGATGGGAGTGGCTGGTAAGTTGAGCAGAGTGGTATCAGGCAGTTGAGTGCCTGTTACGTGCCGGCACGGAGATGGGTACAAGGGTAGGTAGCAGAAACTACTGCTGCCTGCTAGAGTTTACAGCCTACAGTGCAGTGGGGTGGTGGGGAAACATAAAGACAGGCACACTGTAATGGACCAGGAGATGAGCCAATTAAAAGAAGGAAAGAAGCCGGGGGTGGTGGCGCATGCCTTTAACCCCAGCACTCGGGAGCCTGAGGTAGGAGGAGCATTGTGAGCTTGAGGCTGGCTTGGGCTACAACGCAAGCGCATGGCTGGCCTGAGCTACATAGTGCGACCCTGTCTCAAAACACTGGGGCCAGGAGTTTGGTTCAATGGCTTAAGTGCCTGTCTGGCAGGTGTGGAGTTGTGAGTTCGATCCTCAGTGCTGCAAAAAAAAAAAAAAAAAAAAAGGAGGAAAGAGCAGGAGCATGAGAGTGTTAATTTTAAAATGGCCCACGATGATAGGAAAGGAGAGAAAACACTGTGATCAAAACGCAGTGTGGACAGTGTATCTAACAGTGTGCCCTAAGTGACTCGGTACAATCATCTCACGGGTGTTATGCTTTTTGGCCTATTAATCTGGCTCTTGATCTTTATATATGATAACTCACATTCTAAGGTCTTATAAAATAAGTAAATGAATCCGGTGCTGCTGGAGGGAAGGGGAAAATAAAGAATCGAAATGTGTTATGTGCATGTCCCAGTTCCCTACCATGAAAGTAATTGTTAGGTACTGAGAACATTTACTAATAAAAGTCAAAAATCTTTAAAAATAAAATAAACAGGGGAAAAAGGAAAAGGAAAGAGAAGAGTACTCTGGGCAGGGAAAACACATTGGCAAAGCCCCTGAATGGGACAGGGCTGTGACAAAGGAGAACTCCGATGCGTTTGGAGCGAGGGAGCCCAAGGCAGCCATGCGCGTGGCAGGAGGTGAGGGGAGGTCCCGCCAGGCTCGGTGGCCTCTGTGTGGAGCCTGAGCTCAGTGGAGTCTCCGGAGGGTTCACCAGTGGGGAGACCGCATGGCCTCACTCATTTGGGGTGCTCTTTTCTTCTCCTCCAGAAGGGTGACTCCAGTTCCTTCGCAGAAACGGGCTGGAAGGAGTCAGAAGGAGGCAGGCTGGGCAGCTGTCCTGTAGAGAGGAAAGCCGGGGTCACAGCTAGCGCGGTGGCCGCAGGGTGCAGGCACAGCGCGTGAGCTTCTCACCCTGGGAACTGCGCGCGATGCCCCCACCCCAAGCAGGAGCTTCACAAAGACAGAGGAACACGCACTGGGTTCTCTTTCAGGAGCCAGCGGACCACCCCTGACTTCCAGGGTGGGGCTCTGCACAGCCTTCCTCCCTCAGGCTTTGAACACACGGAAGCCGGGCAGGGCCAGCCCCGTGAGCCTCCTTCGCCCCTGTGCCCAGACAGGCAGAGACCGCTCACGCGGCTGGGCTGCCGTGGGGAGGGATCCGGGCTGGGCTCCCAGCACACTGTCCGGCAGAGCCGCTCATGAAGCTGAGCTCCTGAGAAATCCGATCTGAGGGAGAGGGGAGGAGAGGGCCCCACGAGACAGCAGGCGCGCGTCTGCTCCGCTCCCTTAAACCTTCCACCGTACCTGCTCGGGGAGACCACGGTGTGGCATTCAGTAGCAGTTGGGGAAAGGAATTTCTTTTTACTGAGGCCTTTTAGACCTTTCGGCAAATCCTAATCTTAGATCTAAAATATCACCAAAGATAATTAATCCAGCCCCATTTTTGCCAGCGGGGCCAAATCAAGTTCCAGAGAAAGAGAGTGAGCTGTGTGACATTACTAAGGCGTTCGGCAAAGGCTGCCACTCCAGTTCCCCTAATTCTTGATTCCAGGCCTTTTCCTACAGCTCCACGTAAGCTTCGAGTCCATTAATCACTTACTGAGCACTGACTCTGCTCTGAGCTCTAAAGCGTACGTTTCTAAAAGATTAAAACACGCGTTCATGGAGCATTGTAAAACGCAAGGCAGGGCTCATTCAGAATCTTGAATATGATCGTGGCCGAGGTAGAAACTAAGTCCCGGAGATGGAGGAACCAGGTCTTCATCAACCCTACACCGCCTGTCAAGGGACCGAGCAGAGTCCCCGTGAGCGAAGGAATGCACCACGGACTGTTGGAGGCTTGTTCACAGCTGCAAGCGGAGGCCGCCGGCACCTGGCGCAGCTCAGTCTCAAGCAGCTCAGCTTCTCACTGGGCCCCGGGCTGGAGACTCAGGGCGGAGTGGGTGGGCGGCAGTGCTTGTTTTTAGGTGGTCTTTATGAAGCCATCAATCCTTTACCCCCTGACAGTCACTGTGACCCATTGCAGCTCAGGAAGGGAGTCTTCCTTAATTACCAGCTCTCGCTTGCTCTCCCGAGAGCCCCGAGGATGGCACCGGGCGGGTTGATGAGCTTGTGTCTGGTCCTTCCCGCAAGGGCCATGTCTGGTGGGCTCAGGCGTGAGGGCAGAGGTGAGCCTGACTGGCCACCGTGTCTCTGAGAAGAGGCCTCTCTGCTCCAGCACTTGGAGTGTTGCCAAGGGTCAGTGACAGACTTCAGAGGGAGACTCACGCAGCTTGGATTTCTGTCGTGGCTGTTCACTGTGAAGCCAACTGCTCGGCTCTCAAAGCTTGGTTTTCCTACCTGCAGCAGGTTCTCCCCACCTGTGCCACTGTGAGGTCCCTCAGGCCGCTTTTCTTTCTTGTCTGTGCTCATATCTCGATGAGCTTCCCATGGCTTTCAGTACTATTTACATACTGTGTTAGTCAGCTTCACGTGACTAAAACAAAATACCTGTGGTAGGTGACTTAAAAGGGGAAAAGGACTCTTTAGCTCACAGTTTTAGAATCCAGAAATCAAGATAGCAGAGCCGGGGCTCAGACCTGGGCTGCATCCCCTCCGGAGCAGATGGTGGCAGCTGGAGCACGTGTGCGAAGACACAGAGATTCGATCTCAGATCGGAAGTGGGGGTCCCTCACCAAAATGCTAGGCTTAAACTTCAATGCCCCTGACGTCTCAACTGTGTGATCTAACAGACAGTTTGAATTTAAACCAAGCCAACCTCTTCACTCTTAATCTGCCTGCGTTCGCTGCCTTTTACTGATCACTCAAGTCCAAAAGCATCACGTTGTACTTTCACCCTCCACTGCTGGTCCGTCAGCAAAGTCTGCTCCAGCTCAGCCTCTTCTGCCCAGCCTCCCCCTTACCACCGAGAGCCAAGATCCTATGCCAGGCACGGCTCCTGCAACAGCCACCTCCCTGTCCCTCTCTGCACCCTTCATAGACTTTTCTCAGCGGTCACACTGACACTTTATACACAGACCACGTGTCACATCTCCACTCAAAACCTTTGATGACTTCCTGTGCTACTCAGCAAAAGCTGCAGTCTTTACACTTCCCCCAGCACTCTTCAGAGTGTTCCCTCCTGCGGCCAGCACTCCTCCGGCATCTCCTGTCCCACCACCCCAGCCGCTCCATCCCCCCGCCAGGCCTCCAGGACGCGCCTTCTCCACACTGCGCCTTAGCGCGCTGCTGTCTCCCTGGCCTGCATGTCCTTGGTTATCCGCATGGCTCTCTCACTTTTTCCAGGTGTCTGCTGAAGGCTACACTCTCAGGGAGGCCCCGCGTGTGACAGCAGCCTCCTCCCATCCTGCAGGCTCTGCGTCCATGTCGTGGTTTCCTCTCCCTCATCATCTTACTACCACCTGCAATCCCCGTTCATGCACTATTGCTTCACCCGCCCCTCAACTTGGATATAAGCGCTAGGAGAGCAGGAATTTCGCCGTGTTCACCACCGACATCCGGAATGGGACCTGGAACACGGGAGATTCTAAATGTTTGTCAAATTTGAAACAAAGAATTTTCGTTGCCTAATAGGATAGTGGAAAGATTGAAAGGGGTGGCACGTAGAGT
Source organism: Dasyprocta punctata (assembly GCA_004363535.1). Classification (NCBI taxonomy): domain Eukaryota; kingdom Metazoa; phylum Chordata; class Mammalia; order Rodentia; family Dasyproctidae; genus Dasyprocta; species Dasyprocta punctata. The sequence continues at coordinate 208,145 of RJWM01000306.1, forward strand.
TTGCAGGCTTGCCTTCTCGACGGGGAGCTTCCAACACCACTACAGGTTATGATACATGGTGGAGTGAAAACACCACCTCAGCCCCTAACATAATCAGAGCCAGTATTTATGGAGTTCCTTCTGTGTGCTAGCGTCTGTGCTCCCAAGCTTTCTCTTTCTTTATGCCACTTAATTCTATTGCAAACCTACAAAATACGGTGCCTCTATTACTAGTTATGCAAACATAGCACTGTGGTTCCAAGAGGCTAGAGAAGCTAGACAAGCGTACATCACATAGCAGGGATGTAGGTGTTACATACAAAATTCTGCCTCCTACTGTAAATGTTGGGGCTAGTAGCCTCATCAGAGTCCAACTATCCCAACAGAACAGATTTTTAAGAGCTAAGAGGGCAAGAAACAATTATAAAAACAGATTGGGGCTTCTCTTCTATGAATTGGGTCTGTGAAGAAAGCTGCCTAGAAACTTCAATACTTCAATCACAGAAATCATCTCTACCCACCACGATGAAGTTTTTTAATCACTTCTTTGGAGAAAATCTAGATTGTGTAGATTTTCTCCAAAGAAGGGGTTATGAGTTAGAGTAGACAGGCTTGTCCTGTGTTTACACTTTCATCTAGGCAAGGCACCCTCTGGCAGTCAAAAGACTATGGCAGTGAATCAGGCTCTTTAAAAAGAGATAAAAGTAAAATCAACTGTGTAAGAAAACTTTTTATCACTATGAACAAATATCTGAGAGTAACAGTTAAGAGAAGGAAAGATTTATTTCAGCTCCTGGTTTCAGAGGTTTCAATCCATGGTCCACTGGCTCCACTGCTTTTAGTCAGGCCTGTGGCAAGACAGAAATATCAAGGCAGGAGGGCATGGCGGAGGAATGCTGCTCACCGCAGAAAAAGAGGGAAAGAACCTGAGAGGAAGGAGCCAAGGACAATCTGCAGCCTTCAAAGTCACAGCCCAGCGACCTACTTCTTCCTGCTGGGTCCCAACCTCTAACTGCTCATTCAGCCATGGACTCACAATGGGTTAATTCATTGGTGAGCTTAGGACCTTCGTGATCTTGGCACCCCTCTAGGCCCTGCTTCTGAACACTGTTGCCTGGAGGATCGAGCCCTCCATAAATGAATCTTGGGGAACACTTTATATTTCAACCGTAATACCAGCTATGTCACCTGTTCCGATTCAGATACAGGATTTCCCTAGGACCTTGAAAATGTGACCCAAGGTCTCAAGCCTCTCCAGCAGTTCTGAATACGGGAACGCAAACATCTTCAAGAACAAAGACATTTAAGCATTAGAGCGAATGAAAGAGGAAGAGAATGGAGGAAAAGCAAGAAACACATTCTTGGGAGGAAAAAGATCAGAATAGATATTATTATACAGAAATGAATGTATGTTGTATCTGTGTGTCTCTTTGTGTGCTAATGAAGTTTTTTATGCAAGAAGAGAAAGAACGTATAATAAAATGTGCAAGTATTTATCTTTGAAATGAATGGTTTTGATTTTTTGTCCTTGTCTTTATTTTTCCTATAATGAGCGTATTTTATTCGCCTAGTAAAAAGGAACCAGAGATATAAACCAGAAGATGACAAGCCTCAGCACTTCCAGACGGCACTGCGATGTGTTTCATGCACTGTACGAACAACCCCAGCCTGCCTTGTTCATGGAGACCCAAGGACGACCTTCCTGCCAGACACAGAAGCTTCTGGTTGCTCAGTTTGACCCGTGTTCCCATCCCAACAAATAGTCTACTTATCCTAACATGCAAATTTTTGCTGTGTAAAAACTACCTTACCATAAAAGAAAAAAAAATCACATAGCCGGGCGTGGTGGCGCACGCCTTTAATTCCAGCACTCGGGAGGCTGAGGTAGGAGGACCGTTGTGAGTTTGAGGCTGGCTTGGGCTACAACGCGAGTGCAAGGCTGGCCTGAGCTACATAGTGCGACCCTGCCTCAAAAAACTAGGACCGGTAGTTTGGCTCAGTGGCTTAAGCACCTGCCCTGGCAGGTGTGAGGTTATGAGTTCGATTCCTGGTGCTGGAAAAAAAATCACAGAAAGAACCACAAGCATCAGAGAAAATGGCAAATCTCTCTGAGAGGTAAAGAGATAGACTACACTTAAAGTAGTATACTACATTTTCCTAATAAATTTTCCATAAAAAGAATACTAATAGTATACAGTTCTGGCAAGCATACAGGTAAATTGGTGATCTGTTACACTGTTCACACTATTGTAAGTAACTTCTATCTTGTGAGAAAAGCAAATTGGCAATAAGAAGGGAGAACCATGAAACCAGCCACTCTGTTTCATTTAGTGAGTCAGCTTCAGGAAATGTATCTTTAAAAAATAAGGATTTCTGGTCAAAGATTTATGCCCTAACATGTTCGCATTAGCAGAAAGCATCATTCTGATATACCCACGCCATAAAATATTAATCCACCATTAAAACTATAGTCAGGAAGACAATATGCTCATAATATACATAAATGCATACCGTGACTGCGATTATGTGTAAGCAGTGTGGATAAAGCAGTCTGCAGATTCTAATAGGAAACAAACCGGTTTACCCTGGATGGGGAACAGCAGTGCAGATGAGTATCTCTGCTGAATTTTCATCACGGGCATGCTTGCTAGAGAATAAAAACAAATCCAGTTGACGATAAGTGGCGGGAGGACCCGAATTCTTGGCACTTTCCCCTGTTCACGCCTTGGTTTCTTCACCTTCTAACACGCATAAGGGTAGTTTTTCAGCTATGGCATGTTGCCAGCATCACTGGACGAGGGAATACATACGACACACTAAGTAAGCCGAGGATTAGAGTGCCTGGGACGGTCTCTGGGACACAGCAAGTGCTCAATAAATGTCAGTTGTCTCATGCTCTGTGTCTGCCTTCCCCGTCAGTCTCCTCCTTTACTCCAAAAGCTTCTTCTTATTGGGGTACTTTAAGCAACCTCGTCCTTCTCCAGACTCCTGATTTACAACCCAGCCTGATCACAGCTTTCTAAAATCGAATAACAAGAAAAAACAAACAAAGAATTGTTTGCTTACCTCTCTCACAAAATGCCAGTATCTCCTGGCTGAAGAATGTTCTTCACTTTCTCCAGTCTGGCATCTTATGCTTCACAATTGATGCCAGACTGGTTATAGAGCTTGCATCCCAAGCCCTTAAGCTGGCCCCTCTGTGATTAGAGTGAGTGCTAACATACCCTGAGCACCTCACATAGTCGGGAGGGGGCTTCCTTTTTGGCACTGAGACACAGTACCCGACCCCCGTGACTCTAAGGGGTGGAGGTTTACACCCGCTTATGGCTTGTCGAGTTTCCGTGCAGCTCCAAGGCAGGGTGGCCCGGCAGAGGGGCTCACGGGGTGGCAGCATGAAGCAGAGCGGAACTGAGGGAGGAGACGGAGAGATAAACCCATCAGTGACCACTGCCTCCCACTGGCCTTCGCCTCTCAGTACCACATTAGCCATGAGCTCAGCCGTGGAGGACACCACTGATAAGAGAGATGCCCATGTGATCCAGCCCCACCTAGGAGTACATCATGGTTTGGGGGCACATCCAGACAGAAACCACAGCAATGGCCACGTACCGCTGACACACGGCTGCTCTGTGTTCTGGGAAACGCCTGGCTGCAGCTGTCCTCGGACCTTCCAGCAGAAGAGGAGCAAGCCGAGTTCAGTGACTCGCCCAGAGTCACGCGGCCAGCAAGCTACAGACGGAGATTTGAGCCCGACCTTCCTCACATCGACGTCAGGGTGGGTGGGCGGGCCCCTCCCCCTCCCTCCTCCCTCACCCACCTCCTGCATACGGCTCCGGTGCAGGCCTTCAAGCTCACCATGCTTCTCAACATTGTTTACATTGCTTTACTTTATTCTGATTGATTTTTTTGCTTTATTTCATATTCTGTTTTGATTGATTTTATTCTGTTTTGTTTTTGGTTTGATTTTGCTATACCTGATGGGATGGTCAACTATTGTAAAGATAACAAGATATACTATAGTACCTATTGTTTTCCTAGTATCTTGCTATGAAGTTCTGTACCAGTTCTACTGCTTTGTTTTGATTGACTTCATTCTGTTGTTTTGCTGGATTTTACTATCTTTGAAATAAAATTTTAAAAAAACTACCAGAGCTACAGCCCCCATCAGGAATGCCCCCCACACGCTCACACTCACACTCCCGTCTAGTTTTTTACCTCTCTGCAATAGTATTCTTTCTTCCAAGTTCACTTCATGCTTCCTATGTCTTGCATAAAGTTCCCCCTACCCTGCCTCAGCCATCCTGTCCCGGGTGTGTTAGCAGTTGGTCTCCCTCCAGTGCTGTGTCACACTCTGGTTTTTATTCGTGCAAGCAGTGCAATATGGTGGGGTAGTCACAAAACCGACGCTTGAATATCGAGTCTCAAATCTATTATTTGCTGAAATTTAAGGCAATGCTTTCTGAGCTTCAAGTTCCTCACCGAAAGAGAAAAGACGTAACAATATTTAACGCCAGGGAGATCGTGAGGGCACACAAACATGCAAATGCATGGAAATAGCTCTCAAACCAGAGGTCTGAGATAACTGAAGTTATCGCTACTAATATCAGTTAGAGAACCTCCTAAAAAACTGAAAGTAGGAATTGCACTTGACTCCGCTCTTCCGCTTCTCTGTATTTCCCCAAAAGAGTTAAAAACATCATATTACAATGGTACATGAACACCCATCTTTACAACAGCACAATTTATAACAGCTAAATCTTGGAAGCAGCCTATATATCCATCAACAGATGAATGCATAAAGAAAATGTGGTACTTACTCACATTAGAGTACTACTTTGCCATCAAGAAATATAAACGAGTCATTTGTAGGAAGAGATACACCTGAGACGGTAATTTTAAGTAAAATAAATCAGACACGCAAGCTTAAATACTGCATGCTTTCTCTTATATGAGAAACACAAATGATAAAAAGCAAAATAAAAGATAATAGGAAGTAGACAGATATTGCTCAAATGGGTGGGGATCAAGAGCTGAAGGGAGAGGGAGCGGAGGGAGGAAGGGGAAGGAAAGGAATGAAGACATGCTATGCACAGGCGCCAGCTCCACCCAGGAGTGTAAAGATGAGATACTGCCAACGTGAACTCACAAATAAAAATAAATGAGCAGTCACACCGTAAGCATTTACAAATATTGATTGCTCTGAATCACCCGAACACTAATTTACCCTAATGTCAAGGCCCTGAGACTTTGAGCTGAGATGTGTTTGAATACACATTTGGATGCTTTGGAAGGAAGCGGTTGGGGTGTCAGCATGAGGTGCGGCAGGGTCAGCGTAGACGCCGCCGCCTTGGGCTCGGCTCTGCCATCCAGGCGCCCACCTCCTCGCCTGCCCGCCTGTGGCCCAGCAGCTGACTCCAAAGAGCCGGCCCCAAGGAGGCCACCTAGCAAGGCGCAGCAAGGGCGAGGGCAGGAGAGGGCCAGCCTGCGCACCTGGAGGAGGCACACTGGGGGTGCGAGCCGCCTACTGCCTGGCTGAGGCCTCCTTCCTGCCCTCAGTCTCTGCCTGGCCTGAACAAGCCAGAGCCAGAGGGCCTTTCTCTGAGCGCCACCACATCGCCACACCTAACCTAGCAAAGGGCTTGGCCTTTGTCATGTGTCCCATGAATGCTTGCTGAGCGAATAAATGACCTCTGCTGTCTAAGACACTATAAGCCCAGGCCCAGCTGTGCGAAGTGAAGAGGAGGACCAAGAGTGTTCTTCCAGAGAAGGGGACCACCGGGAAAGGGTTTCTGCAGAGAGTGAGGGATCACCCTTCTCCCCTTTCCCCCGAGATCCAGGCCAGGTTTTCCCTGCGATCCTGACCAGTCTTCAACCAGGAGCATTTAATCCTTTCTCTGCCAGTCTGTGCCCAGCTGGATAGAGTTAATAAACCAGCCAGGCCTTTATCTTAACAAGGAGTCTGAGGATCAAATTCTCCCCTCATTAAAGGCCCAGAAATCTCCCGACACCAGTGGGAGTTCTGCAGGCAGCCAGGGCCTGGGGTGCAGTTTCCACTGGGTGTGCCTTTGGAGACGGGGCAGTTCCTGTTATTGGAAGGGAAGAAAAAGGGAAGGAAGGGAAGAAGGCAGGGAGGAAAGAAGGAAGGGAGGGAGGGAGGGAGGGAGGGCGGACCAGGAGGAAGGGAAGAGCGGAGGGAAAGAAAGCCTTTGCTGGAGGGAAAGAGAGGAAGCCTTTGCTGGCACTGAGGACTCACACACAGATGAAGGGGGCAGGGGCTTCGTGGGGTGGGGGGTGGAAGGGCCCAGCAGAGTCCCAGCCACAGCACCCTGAGCCCTGGGGCATCTGTGTCGCCCTCTGCCTGGTGTGGCTGGGGGAGCAGCAGGGAGAGCAGAGACCTGAGCTCCTGGCTGGTGACTGCAGCTGCCCGGCTTTCTCCCAGAGCCGCCCTCCCTCCCTCCGCAACTACAGAGCTTAACCAGATCAACGCCAGGAATGCGGTGACCTCTAGACTCTCACAACAGCTGCGTTACAGCGATCCGCATAGAGCCACATGTCGATAACGAAATGATATTTATGGAAAGAGCTTTACACGTGTATGTAGATGCCACTGGTCTACTTTTCTGCACAACTTTTGGTATAGACTTACGCGTGTGCGCCTGCCAGCCCCGGGGTGGGACCGCCAGAGCTGAGACTGAGCCCTGCCTGCTTCATCCGCCGTCCTGTGCCTTCGGACAAATCCTTTCATTTCTCCGAGATTTCATTTCCTCATCCGCCAGGTGAAAATAGCGAGCATATCTCACAGGGTGGTTGTGAAAGTGAAACAGAAGAAAACACACAAAAGGACCCTGCGGTGGTGCATGCATATGAGCATTTATTTTATTTTCTGCACACTCACACACACGCACACACACCCATAGGTTCTAATGCTGTTTACAAAACCACACGCCGCAACCTTATATTAGGAGACTGATTTACAGTAAATTAATAATCCCATTTTAGGTGGCTCGTTTGATGAGTACCAGTTACACGCCAGGAGGTAGGAAAAGAGAGAAAAGAACAGAGGGTTTTTTTGTGTTTTTTTTTTAAGTATGCAGAAGAAACAGTTTCTCAGGACTTGCCAACAGTGGTTTGTCTTCTTTTTCATTGCAAAATATGCACATCCGTGTGTCTACCAGTGCGCCTGTGTGTGTACCACAGCTCCCGATGGTTGCACACCCCGAAACCCCATCTTTTAAGTGCTCTGTCCTGCCGAGAGGCCCAAGCACCCATCAGCCCGAGGGGCAGCAATCACTGCCCTGCCCAGACGGTGTCTCCGGGACAGGTACCTAGCCAGGGGCCGCAGCCTCATTTGAACGCAGTCCCGCTGCCTCTCTGCGCGGCCCAGCCCCCCTTTCCCGGTGCACACGGCCCGCACAGGGCCAGGGCCCTGGAAGTCGCCCTGTGCCGTGCGGATGCTGGGTGAGCGCCTTTCCTAGAGTGGGAGGAAGACGCCCCTCCCCGCAGGGGCACTGGAATGCAGCAGGCTGAGTGGCCACTCGCAGTATTGTATTCTGTGTACCTTTTCTTTTTAATTTCCAAACTGACAGGTGACAATGATGCACACGTATTGGCTACAATATAACGTTGTGACACAGGCAGACATTGTGGACGGATTAAATCTGGCCAGGTCACACACTCGTGGCCTCACTCACCTGTCCTTGCTGGCAGCAAGAACCCTGAAATCCACTCCTCAGCCTGCACCCTTGTTCACAAAAGCCGGAAACGGAAACAACTTAAGTGTTCATCCACTGATGAATGAAGAAAGAAAACAGGGTTTATGTACACAACGGTGTGCTTTTTTAGGCCAAGAATAAAATTCTGTCATTTGCAACATGGATGAATCCAAAGACAAGATGCTATGCGCTTTATTGGCCTTGTTAACTGGAGCAGGTGGAGCCTCGGCGGCCCTAGTGGGACCGCCCACCGGGGAGAGCGCAGGGAGAGTGGGGGCCCAGGCCCGGCGGAGGGACAGCTGGGGAGAGCGGACGCGATAGAGCTGGTTATCAGGGCCGCGGGGCGAGTTCACAGACTGAAGGAGAAGCAGTGGATCCGACCGCAGCCTGAACCAGCAGCAGACGACGCAGAGCAGGCCCCGGCGGGGAGCTCTGTGCCGCCCAGGAGACAGAGGCCATGGTGAGCGCGCCCTGGAAACAGCGCTGGGGACTCGGCCGGGCTTACAGGGGCGCCCCTCTGCGTGTTCCTCCGCACACCTGAAGTGATGAAGTGAAATTCACGCACGAGCCCACGACCCAAGCTGAGAACCGATGGTCTAATCACAAGCTCCTGGGTGGGGACGACACAAGCCAGTGGTGCTGTCCGTCTTAGCTAACTCAGTCTCCGCTCGGCCTCAGTGAGGAGAGGAACAAGGTCACTTCTGTCTCCCCCAAAGTCTGCTTCCCAGAAACGGAGCCTGATGGGTACCGGACAAACGGAAGCAAGCAGAGGGCTGGCCCGTGGACCTGCGGCTCCGCACGGGGCTGGAAAAGGAGAACCGAGGCCACCTGCAGACAGCACGCAGGCGGGGCCCTGGGGAGGAGTCTGGAGTCCAGCTCCGTCCTCTCCCCATTTCTGCACGACAGGGCACTACCCTGGCCGCCTGCTCCTCACCGGATCCTGCATCTGCGAGGGAGGCGCCCCAGCCGAACCAGGCGCCGTGGGGCTTGGCCTTCGCCCACCTGCCCACCTCACTGTAGGAAAATCAGGGAACCCCCACGGCCCTGCGGTCATTCCGGTGTTGGCGCTCCACTGGTCCCGGGAGACGTGGACGCTGCCCCGGCCTGGCGTCAGGTCCTGCTTTCCAGGTTCTCTCCCCGTCCGGGTGCGAGGGAGGCAGCCTGCACCAGGGACCGGAGGGGAAGCCCACTGCCCCCGCGGCCTCGCGGGGCACCGCGCTCCCCCACCCAGCCGTGGCAGGGCCGTGCGGCCTCCTCTTCCTCCTCCCTGGCTTGCGCCCGAGCCGAGGCCGTCCCCGCAGCCTCCCCCAGCCCCTCCCCGGGTGACAGTGCCTGCGCTCAACGCTGGGCTGACCTCCTTGAGAAGTCCAGGGAGAAAGCGATTCCAGTTTTGTAAAATACGAGATGCATTCATTTCTCAGTCACCTGTCACACGGGAATGGAGATCAACCGCCTGCAAGGCTCGAACTGGCCGCGGGGCCACTGGGGGGCCACAGGGTGCTTTGCACCCCACCGGAGCCGGCGGCTGCTCGAAGGGCCCTGTGCCCGCCCGTCGCACCGTGCCAGGCGCGAGGAGGCGCGTGAGGAAGGCCAGCGCCCACCCTCGCGGAGCCCTCGGCCTAACTAACACCAGGAATGTGGTGCTGAGCTGGGTGGGAGGACATACAGGGCGTTCTCTAAAGAACATGTCATTAATATGATGGTGGTGGAGACCCAGAATCCCTCCCACACAGCCCGGGCGGAGAGCGGGAAGGGCGTCTCCCGTCTGAGTCTTTGCCTACGTACTTCCATGTCCTGCAGAGGACACCCTGCTCGATGACACACCACAGCCCCCCACCGCCGGGCTCTCCCACACCCGCCTTTCCACGCGGGCACATGGCGGAGGCTCACACGGCCCTGGGCACAGCTCACGGCGGAGGAGCAGAAGAAACACTGTCCCAGGGTCAGACCCACTGGGTCTGGATTCTAAATCCATCTCTTCCCAGCTGTGGGGTCTCAGCAAACTATGGTATCCTTCTCAGCCTCAGATTCCCCACCTGTAAACCAGGGACTTGAGTTTAGCTCGGATCTATAGCCCTAGGTTGTTCAATGAGTAAGTGAGGTAGCGTATTCAAATGTCCAAGGTCATCTGGAAAGCTCTAGCCAAATGGGGGATTCAACAACAATTCAGTCTAATGGAGAGGAAAGAGTATCAAAGCCGCCCTGAAGATCCACAAAGGATCTATAAGAGTCCTGTGAAACAGTGGTGCTATGGCATAAGTAGCAGCAGCACCAAGTAAACAAAAAGACTCCCCTTGTGGCACCTTTGAGGAAGAGACCTCCAGCATTAAGTCACTGAGAATGATTTACTCTGTATACATTTGGTTTACAAATACTCAGGAGTCAGCCTTATGCTAGCTATCTGAATACACAAAGTAAGCGCGTCTTTATTGCGGCAAGCTTATTCTTTTGTTTGTTTTGTGTTTCTTTTTCAGGATGAGGTCTCAATAGGTAGTTCAGCCTGGGCTTGAGCTCACTATATAGCCCAGGCTGTCCTTGCGTTGACAGTGATCCTCCTGCCTCAGTCTCCTGAGTCCTGAGATCGCAGGCCTGTGCCGTCGTCACTCCTGCCCGGTGATAAGTTTATTCTCCACTTGCCCTTTCATTTGGTAGCTGGCCTTCTGGCCCTCTCTGCCCCCCAACCCTTTGGGAGGTGTAGTTGTTAGAGAACCATGACCAATAACTGTCAATCACTGTCCCTTCATGGGAGGTGCTGGGCAAAGTCCTAGTGGTCGTCGTTGCTGTGGCTTATTCTTGCAGGTGAGTGCTGTGTACACCTTTGTGGTGTAGGTAATGACGTGGAGGCTCAGAGAGCTCACTCGCTTGCCTGGGGTGTCAGGGGCCAAAGTGCCGGGGCAGCTGTTCCAGCTCTAGGCCTTTCTCTGTCCACTGCCTGAGACAGAAAGCAGCTTTTCTCACTGACATAGCATCTTCTCCATGCTCCACCCCAGAAGTGGCCAGGAGGCAGGCTCAGGAGCTCGGGCTGGCTCCTCCCACCGCAGCCCAGGCCCGGCCCTGAGCCTTCTTCCACACTGCATGCCCATGCCAACTTTCCCTGCAGCAAGCTGTCCAAGGGAAGCTCGCTCGAAGCACAACGGCAGAACTTTCCACCCTGCAGAGCACCCCGTCCTGCCAAGCTCTCCCGCCGCCAGGCTCCTGGAGGTAGGCGCTGTGATGCCCATTGCGTAAGTGTTATTCCAGCCGGTTCCTGGAATGGGAACGGTGGCGAAGCGTTCACCTGGCTCAGAGACCGTGCCTGCAGGGATGGGGCTGGGTGAGCTGTGCTTCAGCGTCCCTTCCAGGGAACAGCGCGTGACAAAGTGTGTCTAGCCGGTGACGTCTCCAGTCTTTCTCCTCAACTTCTGTCCTGGTTCAGGCCGCCCCATCTCTGGCTGGAATCGCCCTGTGGCCTCTGTGCTGGCCTCCCAGGCTTTCTGCCTCCCTCAAGGCCCAGCTCTAGCCAGCTGCCACACTGCAGCCAGCAGGATCTTTCCAAATGCCAGTCCTAGGCTGAGCTTTCCAAATGTCATGGTCTCTCCAAATGCCCGTCTTCCTACAGGAGGCGCCAGCATGAGCTCTCGCGGTGGCATTCCAGCACCCGAGAAAACAAACACCCTACTGTGTGAATGCTTTTGCAGTGATGACGTTTGGTGGCAGTTGTTTGTTTTTAAACAGGGTCTTGTTAAATAGTTCAGGCTGGTCTTGAACTCTCAATCTTCCTGCCTCAGCCTCCCAAGTATATTGGGGTTACAGGCATAAATCACCAAGCCTTGTTTGATGACAAGTTGCTTAAAATAGGAAAAGGGTCTTTTTGGTCCTTATATCCCAGAATATGGCCCAGTGCCCTACACAGTAGTAGGTAGGTATTCAAGACATTTTTGTCGAAGTTCAGTGAACTGATCTGGGAACACACCTCAGAGGTAGAGTGCTCGCCCAGCATAAGCGAGGCCCTGGGTTCCATCCCAAGCACTGCAAAAATGTTTCTCAATGAAATGATATTTACCAACAAGTTAACGCTCATGAAGCATAATGAGACAGCAAGTGTAACTAGACTGGGTTTATAAAATTCCAACCAAAATAGCCCAGCCAGTGTCTGCAGCACTGTGTGAGACAGGGGCACAGTTTCCCTTGCACTTCTCAGAGGTAAAATGGTTCTTAGAGCCTCATCATCCATTCATGTTACTCTGGGGCCCCCAGTTGGGTCCATTAATTTATCCAATTCATTCTTCTGCCACTGGAGGAATTGATGCTCTTCTCATTGCCTAGGACTCTAATTTTGATGAGACCCCAGGGCAGAACCAAGCAATGACTCGGAATTATCAGGAGAGCAATGTCAGCCAAATGCCCCACACTACGTCTATTTAGAACTTCATTAATAATCCTCCCTTGGCTCGTCTTGGGGACTCAAATCTGTATTCCGCCATTTACTAGCTTTATGTTATTTAGCAAGTTCCCTGTCAAGACTTCGTGGTTTCAGCTTTTCATATATTGTTGTGAAAAATAAATTATATATGCATTGAAATAAAGTATAATTTATGTAATGAAATAATTTGAAATAAATTACATTTATATACGACAATGCACGTACCATTTTATGCCTTGGCTGATGCACTGAGGAACACAGGAAACCACTGGTGTTATTTGGTGTCACCGCAGGGGCACTGCTCCCGCCGGTCCCCCTCCAGGGCGCCGTCCCCCTCATCTTGCTGCCTCCACGCCTTCCTAGGTGGTGCTTCTGAACCCACCAAGTGGTGAGAAAGTGATTTGGGCCAGGAACCGACCTGAGGCCTGGACACCTTGCCAGCTCCAGTCTGTCGCAAGAACAAGACCAGGATGGCAAGAACAGCCACGGTGCTGCAGGCTTGCCCATCAGAGCAGAGAAAGCAGGCCACAGGGGAAACCAGGAGGTGGTTCTGCCTCCCAAGAGGCAGTTTGGGAGCACGAGGAGATTTATTCACTCCTTCACTGACTCAGACGCACCCCGCAGTTTCACGGGGTCAGAAACCTCGTTTTGTTCACCCTGAGAGCTGACCTTTCTCTCCTGAGCACCACGAGCTAATCTCCTAGAAACCACGTAACCCTGTGTCACTTGCCGCACACTGCTGGTAAAACGCTGCCCTCACACGGAAGAGGCATCCTCACCGGGCTCGGCCAGAGCAACATCTCCCTGGGGTGGCACTGCTTTGAATGTTACTCCGAAAGTCACCAGGTAAGGTAAGAATCGGCACAAGATGAGCTGGACGAGCAAACTTCTGACAACGCCTGATTAAGGCAGCCTCCTGTGACCTCCAGCATGGAGCACAGCAAAGCACCCAGTGGCCCTTCATGGCTTGGTTTTCCTGCCCTCTTCAAGCACAGTCAGCATCTACAGCTGGACCACGACCCGCTGACTCTCACAGTCCGGGAGCCGTCCTGTCTCCTCGCTAATCCTCTTGCGTCTGTCTTGAACTTGCAGAGGATAATTTTGTCTCCCTATTTCCAAGTAGTCCCAGGAAGTTCTGTGTAACCTTGTGCACTGTTCGTCCTTTAAAGCAGTCTGAAGAGGGAATGAGCAAAGACTCTTCAGTCTGAAAGCCTGGGTTAAGAGCAAGTTCAGACGCTGATCAAATCTCTCCTTTCTATTAAAGGAAAACGAAATGCTAATTGCTACTCCTGTAGGATAGTGGCAAGGGTGGACCAAGGTTAAGAGTGCTATGGAACTCACGGAAGATGTTACTCATTATTTTTATTGTTCTTATATAAGATCTGGGAACAAGAAAGACACAACTTGACTTTCATTAAGGCATTTTGTAATTGACGCAAACAGAAAAACCACCCTTCCAATATAAGGCAGTATTAACACAACCACTGAATAGCTGTCTTCTCTTCCAGACTCTCCACATCTCTTTCGCATCTGAAATACGGTCCCAGACTCCTCTGCAGGACGTGTCTGAAGAAGCTTCCAAAGGGACGAATTTCCCGAAGAGCTGTCTGGGGAGGAGTTCATATTTTTGCCCCATCTTGATACAACTGGAAGCTTCAGTGATATGGAAGCCAAGAACTGGGTGGAGAATCAGCCAGAAGATAGCTGGGCTTTCTGGATACCAGGAGCTCTCAAGGGGGTGGATGGATTGCGCTGTCAAGTCGTGTCAGACACGGAATTCTTTTTTTAAGGAGAGCTAATCACCTACCCCTTATAGAGTAGGAACATAATTCAGAGTATTTGGCAAATGTATCTATCTGCTGAAGGGTCACCCGTGGAGGTCAGCTCAAACGGGGCCCAAAGAACTGGGAGTTCCTTGTAAAACATCTGCGGCTGTTAATTACAGAATGGTATGCTGCTGAGCCCAAAGCAGATGTTGTCTGCTGGCTTTTTTGTCCTATTACCAGCTTTGACTCTCAGGCCTCGTACTTCCTGACTTCCATCTTTTGCTGCAGTAAGACAGATCTGACTGTAAAACCCTTGTCCCCAGACCATTTTCTCCCTCCATGTTTTGCTAATACTGCTTTGTTATATGTCAGCAATTTTCAGAGATGGAATAGAACACAAGGCCTCATCCAGAAGTCACCGTCACCTCACATCACGTGCACAGCAAGGAGCGGCACAGTGGGGGCTCTGGGTGGGTGGTGAGTGAGTGCGTCAGTCAGCGAATGAAGAAACTAATAAATGGAAGGTCGCGCTTCCTTTCCTCAAAGATGGACAAGTTGGTTGCCTTGCTTTATTCTATTTTATTTATTGTTTTATTTATTTTATTGCATGTTTTTGTTTTCTAACCACACAGTAGGAGAACAGGTCAGCAAACTTTGAGGGATCGAAATAAGTTTTGGATTTAAATTCCAAGCTATGCAGTCGTACCCAGGGGAACTTGGCCCCAGATTCCAAGTCCAGGAGCACTGATTAGCTACGTGCTGTGAAAAGCAACCAGTTCTGCTGAAGCACTGAACTGTTTTCAGACTCTCGGGTTGGGCCTCCCGGGTCAACACCGCTTCTCTTCCAGTGTGAGGGAAGAGTTCATGGAGACAAAACAAACTGGCATTGTCTAAGTGATCAGAAATTTGTCCTTTTCTCATTATTTCCTTTCCTTTCCTTTTCATTCATTCATTCATTCTTTCTTTCTTTCTTTCTTTTTTTGAGACAGGGTCTCACTATGTAGTTCAGGCTGGTCTTGAACTTTCTATGTAGTCCAGGCCAGCCTCAAACTCACTGTGATCCTCCTGCCTCAGCCTCCCAAGTGCTGGTGTTATAGATGCATGCCACCTTGCCTGGCAGGTGTCTTTCCTTACATCATAACACTTCATTTCTCCTCTGAAAAGGCTAAATCTGGCAATGATGAGACTTGCTCCAAATCACATACTTAGTTTCTGCACCCAGGCTTAAATTCAAGCTTGTCCTTGTGCTTCTTACCCATAATTACAGATGGATAGGTCCAGGGTTCTCAAACTTGAGCTGGGGGGATGTTTAAAACACATTTCTGAACCTCAACCCCACATTTTCTGATTCAATAGGTTGGGGATGGGAATGAGAATTCTTACTTCTAACAAGTTTCTCAAAGAAGATTATGCCAATCGTGGATGGCATTTTGAAAACCAGTCAGCTAAAGTATCAGAAAGAATTATTAATTGTAGTTAACACAAACCGACCAGCAGCAATTTAAGAAGAAAAGGAACATTTTATCTTAAGACTGTAGGGGCATATCCTAAAGCATAGGAAAAAGGACATAACTTGGTCTCGAATATGCTTTCAATCCAGAGAGGACTGCTACCTCCATCCTTCCCTCCCTCTGCTTAAAACTGCTCCTGAACACATCCTTTCCAGTGACAGACAATAGAATTAACAGCACTTTCCAAGGTCACACCATCCAGTCTCAATGGCTGAAAGACAGATTCTCTTCCACTGTCCCAGTTCCAAATCCCCAGAGACTGACTGAAGTGGAGACCTATTGGTGGCTCTGCATCTGGAATCAAGACAGCGGGGTGGGCAGAGCCATGCAAAATGGCGGCCAGAGCCTCAATCTATAGGTAACATATAGTAGAGGAAGAAATCAGGTAGCAAACCCATCGCTGAACCCAGCGGCTTGTGTGCATAAAATGTGCGTGTAGACGACGAAGGACAGAAAATGTCCAATGGAGCCTGCACACGGATGAGAAAGCAGGTGACGGTGGCTGGGGAACCATTCCAACCGTGGTGATGGTGGCCTTCAGAAATAACCCTTTTCCCTCGGAGAGTAAGCAGTAAATCTATCTGGTTTGCAAATTCTCTTAAATAATCCTGCACAGGCAATTTCTAGGGCTAAACAGAGTCAGTTCTGTTTTCTTAGAAGGAGGACAATGGAATGTGGAATTCCAGCCCAGTGCAGCTGGCCAAGTTGGGTCAAGAAAAAGGCACAGATTCCATTCATTAATGTTGTGCAAACCCACCCCATCCCCACCCACCCCCTTGCCAATCTTCCCCATGCAAGAAAAAAGCCCCCAAGTTGCTCAGATGCTCAGCGAGAGAATCCCGTATGAGCACCAGGAGAGGCTTAGTACTGTGTTTCCAAGAAGGAAGTGTTTCCACTACACACTACCCTTCCCAGTGCACCCTAGAATAGCAACTGGGCACCACCTCTGAGTCACAGGTTTACTTGCTGGGGATTCCCGTAATTGGAGGCTGGCCAGGGAAAATCGCTGCTGGGAAGCATGGGGGACTCTGGTTCAATGGATTGAATATCTGACCAGGCAAAGCAACACTACCCCAGTAAACCAGTTGGACTCTTCGGTCTCCCTGCTCCTCCAGAAAACTTGGAGCGTCATCAGCCTTCCTCTGACCCAGTAGGTTGCTATGGATAGCAAATATGACTGCTGGAGAGTATCACAAGGCCTAGCTACTGGTCACGACAAGACCGCCACTGAGATGTGTGGGGCTTTAATTTGGATTAGTGAAAGGTGGCCTTTCCTAGGTGTCGGGCGCTAGTCTGGGCGATACTTCTCCTTCTCAGAGAGAGTCTCTTGCATAGTGTGAAAAGGTAAACTGAGGCACATGCAAATACTGGAGAGTTTTATTGGAGTAGACAGCAACTCAGGGGGAAGGGCAGAATCTTACAGAATGAACAAAGCACGCTTCCCACTGAAGTTTGAGCCATTGCCTTATTTGGATCATCCCAGAAGGAAGTTCAGGACTGTAACTAATGCCCACCTGGCCATCTGTAATTGGCCAAGCTTAAACTTCATTTTCTTCTACATTCTGAGCTAGACTTCAGTTTGCTTACACACAAACCCAGAGCACCAGAGCCACCTATTTAAATGCATCATGCAGGCAGTGTCCCAGTCTGTGTGGTGGCCCTGGGTCTCCACCCCTTTGAGGACACGGGGGACCTTCCCAATCGCAGAGGCTTCGGAGCAGCATCAGTCAGCCTCCGTGACAGGAAGAGGCAAAACGTGCGGTCCAAGTAGCAGGACCACGAAGGCCCAGTCCAGCTTACATCTAGAAACCTGCTCTCGCTTCCGTGAGAAAAGCAGAGGAATCATGAGAATGGTTACGCTGAGGTAAGTGGCTGGAAACTTCTGCCTGACGGAGAGAAAATTATAGTCTCTGAGAAGTCTCAAGATGGTTCATTGGAATTTACACGTTTTCGTAAAATACCCTCTGGCGCCTCCTTCTTGGACCTTACTGTATTAAATCTCCATGCTCCGCTCCTGCTACCAACATCTCTCCAGCCTGTGGGTAGAGGATACAGGGCTGGGACGCGTAAAACCTGCAAGTGCAGCGCATTCCTGGCGCGTCCGCTAACACCGGCGCCTAAAACACTTGTCCCTTCCCCAAAGCCTGCATTTTGCTGGGCATTTGTTTCCCTTTCATTCATTTCCTTCACTCTGTCTTCGCCTAAAGCACTATCAGACTTTCATCCTTAACTCAAATTTATGTTTTACTCCAATTTTTGTGATCCACTGAACCACAGAGCCTAAACTTAGCACACAGGCCCACACGCCTGTTCTCCACGCGCTTAGTCCTGAACCGTGTGTCCGGACCTCTTCCTTCGACCTTGATGCTCCTAGACTCTGGCTTCATAGTCCACATCCTGCCCTTGTCCGGGGACTTGATACCCCGTACCTTCTGCTCATCTGTAGACTCTGAGATCACCGACCAGCTAGCCACATTTGGGTTCTCTTCTCTCACCCTGACCCTTGCTGGCTGAACACGTTTTCTGTCGTGCCTGTGCCCTGGAGTCTTAACGTTCATCAGCTGCACCCCACAACAGGCCCATGCAGCCCCAAGTTTCATGAACACAGGGTGAGCGGAGCTGAGGATGAAGACGGTTCTCCTCCTCCCTGAGAAGGGCAGCCACCGCCACCCGACCCGACGGGGAAGACACCTGAATCTCCTGAAAGCCACGAGCAGAGAGACTTTGAGGATCCCGACGAGCAGTCTCACGGAGGCTTCAGGAAGAAGCAGGAATCTTTCGTACTAAGGGAAAGCTCATGCCGGGTCCTTAAGAAGCTGAGTGTCGGCTGTGTTTCCTGGCTTGTGCTGTCTACCTTTCTTAAGTCCCTGGACTTTTTCAAAATCTGGGTTCTGCCTACTTCCAGGCATGGTCTACTCAAACGTGCCCTCCAAAGTGGCCAGAAGCCTGCCGTTTGCCTACCGAGAGGCCGGCCATGTGTTCCCGTCACCTGCGTAGGAAATGAAACAAAACTCCTTGGTCCGGACAGAGGCCCGGAGAACCTACCCATCTGGTTAGGATCCATCTCCGCCCCGGACACTGTCTTCTCCACTGCTGTGTCCCTGTCACGGAGGGCAGTGCTCACACCTCCAACATGCCAAGCGGCGACTGGCTGACTGATGAATTAATTGACATCATGGGTGAAGTGCTCCCTCCCGGCTGGAATCTAGTCCTGTTTCTGTAACTTCTCATCTTTGGGAGAGAGCTGAAGATTTCAGGTCTGCACTACTTACAGCCCCTCAGTGGCCCTGGACCTCATTAAACCACTGCACAGGCTCACGGGACTCAGCCCCCAGAACTTCTCCCCAGTCCGCACCTGCAGGCCTCAGGCCCTCAAAACCCAGCCAACGCATGCTGTTGAAGTAGAAAATAGCTAGTAGCCACTGAGCGCCTTCAACCAGGGAGTTTTTCTGGTCTGAAGCCACACACCCGGACAGCTCCAGGAGATTCTGAGACCAAGTGAACATCTGTTTGCAGAGAAACTTGAGTGCCCACAGTGGCCACCCTAGCACCAAGCCCGCCCTGCCTCACTGCCCCGTGCCCGGTGGACCTGACACCGAGAGAATGAGATCTTCTGGGGCCCTGTCCAGCTTCTGCTCCCACTCACCTTCATTCCAGAGGCCTCTGAGAAACATTTCAACATCTAAGTTGGCTCCCAAGAGTGGAGAATCCGCCCCCAGAGCCAGGGTCCTGGGCTGCACGCAGCAGGCTCCAGTTCGAGTTCTCTCAAGGGCTCACTGCTCTGAGGGGCAGCGGGACTCGCTCTCACCGGAGACCCCATCCTGGTTCTCCATGCTCCAAACAACCTAGGAAACAGCATGCACAGCAAAGGGCAGAGCCGCCCCAGGGTCGTCTTCCGACCCTGACATTCCTGCTAATTCATGATCCTTTGTGAAGGAAACCTCTGGCAGGCGGCTGGAATGAGCGGATTGGGGCAAATCCAGGTGCAGAGGAAGAGCAAGGGCTTGGAAGCTGGAAGGCGCAGGGCACAGGGGTAGCAGCCAACCAGTCCTTGAACCTTTCTGAGGAGCCTTCTCCACAGATCCCTGAAGCTGGGCAGATACAAATTTGCCCCATATTAGCAAACTGAGGAGCACATAAGGGCTCCTGTGCGGACCACCCCTGAACCCAGGGCAATTCTCCCTTCAGTGTCTTCTCAGCATCTCTCTGCAGTTGGAGAAGCCGAACCACTTTCCAAGTCATGAGGCTTCTGCGCAGGCAGCGGGTGGAACCCAGGCTATCCGACTTCCGCACTGCAGCTCCTAAACCTCAGGCTTCCAAAGGGAAATAAAACAAGTTCACAGAGATGTGGAGGAAAGAAATACGCATGCATCTGAAAGTGTACATTTCATGCCCTTAGCCAACAAGAAGAATCTTCTTGGGGAACAAGTGTCAGACACACTGGGAGCGAGAATGGGTTTCGTGCACCCCTTTCTCAGTTGACGACGAGAAAAACTAAGTCTGAATGTGTGGAACCCCAGTAGGAAGTGGAAAGGATAATTAAAGTCTTTGGCGTACACTCACCTCACAAGTCTATACCTTTTTTCTTTTTCTTTGTCTTTTTCTGCTTATATCTTCTCTTTGAAAGTCAATCAATCATCGCAATTTTAATTCTAAAAAGAAAGTCCCACATCTGAGCTTGGTGGCCCATGCTTGTATCCTCAGTACTATGAGAGGCTGAGGCAGGAAGATCACAAGTTAGAAAACATAAAAAGGACTCAAGACTCAGGTTGTAATCAGTGCAGAGGCCCTGAGTTCAATCTGACAGAGAGAGAGAAACAGGGAGAGGGAGCAGCAGAAAGAGACAGAGAGGGAGAGGGAGACAGAGATGGAGATGGAGATGGAGACAGAGACAGAGAGAGACAGACAGAGAGAGACAGAGACAGAGACAGATCAAGGACCACTGCCTGTGCAAGAGACTCAGCCAAACAATGTGTAGCATCACAGCCCTGCTGGAGGCCGCCCTCCCCACGCAGTGACGGGGCTTCCTACACCGTCCCCTTGTTCCTAGTTCACGCTAACCACACATGCATGCACATCTTACGCAGGATTTAGTTTCCCTCAGAGTGCGGCTGCTCTCAGAGAGGAAGCCCACAATAACAGAAGACTCCCAGCCCTGCAAACCTGACTTAGCAGCTTCATGTCTGAGACCTCTTCCAGTCTCACGAGTATGCTCAGCCCCGAGAGTTCTCCTGAGTTACGGCAGCCCAGCTACGTACTTGCAGGCACCAAGTAGATGTCTGAGGGGAAGTGTGTGCAGGGCTATGGGGAATTCACCAAGGGTGTGAATGCCAGTTTATGAGTCTTTGACAGGTGAGCCGTTCGAGGACTTTGGGTCAAGCACGTAGCTCCCAAGAAGAGCACTTCTCCTGACACTGGAAAGTCCATTTCTCCCAGATTCCCCCCAGTGCTGTCCCCACAGGAGTGGGCGTCTGTTCCCACCATCTGCCTGCCCGCCTCCCTCAGCCCCGGACCTCACCAGCCCTGGTGGACTAGCTGGCACCTGCTCCCTCTGGACTCATACCACAGTCCCTGGGGAGCAAGAACACCCAGGCAGGTGAGTCCTGTTCACCGACCCCCAGCCCTCTCAGTCCCTCGGTCTCAAAGCCTGACCAAACGCAGACCTGTGTCCTCCCTCTCACCTGGGCCCCTGGCCACCGCTCAGACAGGCAGTGGGCGCTGTCACCCAGGACAACCAGGATGTTAGCCCTTTGCGTGGCCCACCTTGAATCTAGAGGCAAGAATGCGGAACTGAGAGAACACGGACTTGCTATGACAAATATTTGATGCTTGATTATGTAACTGGTGAAGATTTTTTTATACTCATTTGTTGAAGGGGCAGGGAAATGGGGCAGCAATTTGGCAACCGAGTGTATTGAAATGTCTTTAACACCACAATACACTTTCAGTGGCCCATCCTGCTTCTAGAAATGTATCCTAAGGAAATAAAGATACACGCAGAGTTTAAGTCATCAGGACACTTACTGCAGCGTTTTTTTTTTACACAAGTGAAGAGCGAGGTATAAGCTAAATATTTAATAACAGAACTGGTCAAATAAACAGGACATTCACATAACAAAGTTCTGTGCAACCTTTTAAAATTATGCAGAAATACATTTTATAGAATCAAAAAGATGTTTGTGATACACTGTTGAGCAGAAAAGCCTGTTGCAGATACATATACGGGAAAAAGTCTGGAAGGACCAATCAGTTCTTCCATCTGGGTGGTAAACTGGACGGCTACTTTTATTTTTCACTTCTGTTTATCTCTTTTACTTTTGCATTTTCTCATTTTTAGGCAGGATGCATGCATTACTTATGACACAAAACTAAAATACAATTTGCTTTTTTAGCAGTTAGACTCTGTTCTCACATCCCAGCAGGCCACTGACAGCACCAAGCTCATGGAGAGATGACTGGCACCACCAGCCTCAGTTTCTCCCTATGCAGAATGGGCTAATAGCTCTTTCCTTACAAAGCAGCTCTGAGTTTTAAATGAGAAAGCATGAAGAGCATGTCTGGACTGGAGTTGTCATTAAAGAGCTTTCTTCTTTCCTTTCTTTTCTGAACATCCAAAAAGACCTGAGAATAATGGTTTAGAGGATAAAGTGGTCAACTACTCACCTAATCACCTAAAGCATAGATTTGAAAAACTGCTGAAGGCTGTGTTTCATGCTCCTGCCTTCATTTTTTCAACTCCGATCTCAAGCCCAGCCAGCAGCAGACAGAGATGCCAACTGTGAGCCGGGAAGTCAGGTGGGGCTGCTACTCGGCCCCACCAGCAGGTGGGGCCATCTCCAGCCCGAGTCCTCCGAGCCTTCCACATCCCCTCAGCAGGCGCCCCAGCGCATCCTGTGGAAGGCTGCCCCACCCCACATCACTGCCAACGCCTGGACCCTCCACTGGGACTACTGCGTGCTACCACGTCAGCCCAGTTCCTGGAGGCTACTCCTCCCAGGTACCCCCACTGCCTTACCCAACTACTTGCAATCAAATTTCCTTTCCATAACTTGGGCTATCTACCAGGAACCTGGCTGGGTCTGCCCTGCTTTCTCTCAACTTCACATTCATTCACTCAATAAGCTCTATGACTGCCTAGGATACACCAAGCCTCATGCCAGAATCCAGAGGAGCCGCGGACACCCTGCCCCAGGAGGCCCCCCAGCTGGGTGGGGAACACAGGACCCCAAACCACCACAGGACACAGCTGGGTGAGGATGGCTGTCGTCAACTGACACAGCACTTAGTGGTCAGGACCTGTTCTAAGCCCTCTAGAGAAGTTAATCTCTTTTAATTCTCAAAACCTAGTTTATGAGACAGGTTTAAATTACTTCTACCCTAGAAAGCTAGAAAGTGAATCATAAAGAAGCTAAGTAACTTGTCTATGATAATGCAATAGGTAAATGGCAGAAGTAAAAGTTGAAAGAGGCTTCTTTATACCGTTAAAAACTGTTGAGGACTCTAAAGGGTTTTTGCTTATGTGGCCCTTACCCAGTGACAGTTTTCGTATTAGAAACTGAAATCTAGAAATGATATATACATTTATTCATTGATTTTTAAATCACAGTGATAAACCTATTACATGCTGGTGTAAATAACATGTTTTAAATGGAAAAGGTTAAAAACTAGTGAGAAGAAAAATATCAGTGAGAGGAGTGATGCTTCCTCACATGTTCACACGTCTCTTCACTGTCTGACTTATTAGCAAGCAAAGTAGATTCTCATGTTTTTGGCATTCTTTCTATTGCAAGTAGAAATCTGGCCTCATTCAGACATGGACTTGAATGGGAGGAAGACAGCGGTATGTTAATGTCCTGTTCAGAGAGCCATGCAGATTTCTCTCTGATAGGACACCAGAACTCGGCAGGGGTGGCTTCTTAAAGGCTTGCTGCACAGTGGGCTCAGAAACCAGCAGCTATGGTTCAGATGCTCTTGCCCCTTCCCAAAATTCAAGTTGAAACTTAATCCTCAAAGCACCAGTACCAAAAGGCAAGGCTTTTGGGGGACCTGGTGACCTTACAAAAATGCCGAAGGAAAACAGCTAGGCCCTTTTGTGCCCTTTGTGTTGGTCAGTGCTATCATATTCCCAAGAGAAGCAGTGTGCAAAGAGTGAATCTGGGCTCGTGGTTTAGGAGGATGTAGTCCATGATCAGTCAACCCATTGTTTTGGGCCTGTGGTGAAGTTGCACATCCAGGCGGGGGGCAGGCAGGGCACACAGAAGAGCTCAGCATTCATGTGAGACAGGAGAGCAAGGTCTGTGTTCCGGGGTCCCTTTTGGGGCACCCCTCAGTGACCACCACCTTGCCACAGCACCACAGGATGGGGACTAAGCCTTTGACACTTGTGCCTTTGGGGACAGCACAGGTCTGAACTGTTGCACCTGCCACCTTCCAGCATTCAGGTACCACCCAGAGCAGACACGGACCCTGTGGGTACTTGATCTTGGGCTATCCATCCTCGGAAACTGTGAGAAATTAATGTTTACTATTGAAATGTTACCCAGCCTGTAATATTCTATTTAAGCAACATGAACAAACTAAGGCATCAGCTCACTGTGGACGATATTACTCTTCCAGAATTCCAGCTTTCATTTGAACTCTAATATTTTATTATTGGCAGCAAATATTGTTACTTTTCTCCCTAGTTTTTTATGAGTACAAATACACTTGTTCTGAGCATCCACGAAGAAGTCCCTGTGAGGAAACGTATCCTTCTTTTTTCTTTCTTTCTTCCTTTCTTTAGGTGTATCTTTGCAATACGTAATAATTACATTCAGTTTGCATCTCAAACACTTTACTCCCTTCCCTTCTTCAGATCTCCTCTCCATCTCCATAAAGTCCATTTTTATTCCCTACCATTCATCCTTCATGTTATTTAACTTACCAAAGGATAAATAAAGAGTAAATAAAAGCTATATAATAGGGAATAGGAAGATAGATCTTTTTCAAAGGAGAAGGTGATCCATAGATGGAGGGAGGGGTGGAGAAGGGAAAGGGGAAGAGAAAAAGGAATGAAGATGTGTTACACACGTGAACCAATTCCTCACGTGGAATAGAAACGTTATGTACTAAAAACATGTACTAATAGAAAAAACTTTAAATCGTACTTTGGATTTTTCATGTAAGAGAAACCATGTGATATTTGTTCTTTGTCTGATTTATTTCATTTAAATGATGGTCTTATTTTACCAGGAAAAAATATCTAAGAGTTAAGTGACTGAAATTTATCCTACTTTATGGCAGAGTAGTACTCTACTGTGTTCATGTATCTTATTTTCTTTATCCATTCATCCATTGATGGTCATACAGGTCACTTCCATTATTTAACTATTGTGAATTGTGCTGCTATAAACATATGTCACTGTAATATTATGTCTAACTCTTTCAGGAAGATACCCAGAAGAAGAATAGCTGGGTCAAATGAAATTTCTAGTTTTCAGGTTTGTGGGCATATTCATACTGACTTCCATGGCAGTTGTACAAGTTTGCGTTTCTACCAGCAATATGGAAGGGATGTTTTTCCCCCTAAACTTTGCCAGCTTTTATTGTTTTCTTGAGTTCCTGATGATACCATTCTTAATGAGGTAAGATGGAATCTCGGTTTTTTGATTTGCATTTCTCCAATGGCCAAAAATGATGCACATTTTTTCCTATACATATAGGTCATTTGTACTTCTTTTGAGAAGTGTCTATTCACTTTCAGTTGACCATTTTTGGTCAGGTCTTTTACTTTGGGAGGTCTAACACTTTTAGTTTTTTATATATTTTTTGTATTAATCCTTTGAGGGTTAGCTGACAAAAAACTTTTCCCCATGGGCCAGGGATTTAGCTCAGTGGCATAAGTGCCTGCCTGGCAAGCACAAGGTTGTGAGTTCAATCCCCAGGACAGAAAAAATAATTCCCCATTAGGTGGGTTTTCTCTGCAGTCTGTTGGTTGTTCCATTTGCTGTGCAATAGCTTTTAATTTACTGGAATTCCGTTGGTTCATTTTCGTTATTATGGTTTGTACAACTGGGCTTCTGTTTGGAAAGTCTTTACTTATGCCTATATCTTCAAAAATGTTACCTATTTTATCTTCCAGCAGATTTGTGTTTGTATTCTTATATCTAAGTCTTTGCTTTGTTCTTATTTGATTTTTGTTCAGGGTGAGAAATAAGGGTCTAGATTTATTCTTCTGCTGTGGATAACCAGTTTTTCCAACACTGGTAAAAAGAATATCTTTTCTCCAACATATTTTCTTGGCCCCTTTATCAAAACTTAGGTGGCTGAAGGTACACAGTGCTGCTTCTACATCCTCACTTGTATTCCATTGATCGATGTGTCTATTTTGTGCAAGTACCATGATGTTTTCGTTACTATAGGTTTGCCACATAACTTAAAATCTGGGATTGCAATGTTTCTTGCTTTGAACTTTTTGCTCAGGATTGCTTTGGCTATTCTGGGACTGTACTGGTTCCATATAAATTTTAGAACTGGCTTTTTTCTAGTGCTGTGGTGAATGCTATTGATATTTTGGTTGGAATTTCATTAAATCTATACAGTATTTGTGGTAATATTGCCATTTTTACAATATTTGTTCTGCCTATACAGAACATAAGATGTTTTTCCATTTTCTAGTATCCTCTTCAATCTCTTTTTCAAAATAACTATAGTTTTCATTATAGAAGTCTTTCATTTCTTTGAGTAGGTTAATTCCTTAGTCATGTTTTGAAGCTACTATGAAAGGGATTATTTTTCTAATTTTGATTGGAATTGCAATATTTTTTGAGTTGTCTATGAAAAGGATCATGTCACCTACAAGCAAACATGCTTTGACTTCTTTCTTTCTTATCCTTATCCATTTTATTGCTTTCTCTTGCTTGATTACTCTGACTGAAGTTTTGAGTACTATGTTGAAAAGGAGTGATAACAGTGAACACCCTTGTCTTGTTCCTGATCTTAGAGAGAATAATTTCCATTTTCCTGCATTTATTATGATGTTGACATTGGGTTTGTCAGAAATGGTTTTAATCCGTTTGAGGTAAGGTCCATTTATAACTTTTCATCAGGAATTTATCATAAAAGGATATTATACTTGGTTAAAGGGTTTTTATCCATCTATTAAGATTATCATGTAATTTTTATCTTTACTTCTATTTATGTGGTATATTACATTTATTGATTTACATAAGTTGAACTATTCTTGCATTCTTGGAACAAAGACAACTTTGCAATGATACAGGATCTTTTTAACAATTTGTAGTAGTATATTTGCAAGTATTTGGCTGAAGATTTTTGCATTTGTGTTCAATTAAAAAACTGGACTGCTGTTGTGTTGTTTTGTTTTGAGTCCTTGTCTGATTTTGATATCAGGGTAATGCTGGCTTCAAGGAATTAGTTTGACAGTATTGTTTACCTTCAATTTCTTGGAAGAGTTTGAAGAATATTGATTTTAGTTTTTCCGTGAAGTTCTGGTAAAATTCAGTCATGAACCTGTCAAACTCTGGGCTCTTCTTATTTAGCACTTTTTAGCTGCCTCTATTTCCTTTCATGTTATTGGTTTGTTCAGGGTTTTATACCATTTTGGTTCAGTTTTGATAACTCATGTATCTAGAAATTCATCTATTTTTTCTAGGTTATCAAACTGTAAGTTTTGAAATTATGTCTTACAATTCTCTGGATTTTGCCTTTTTTATTTCTAATTGCATGGGTGAATCTTTTCCTTTTTTGGTTAAATTTGGTTAAGTGTTTATCAAACTTGTTTATCCTTTCAAAGAACTCTTTGATTTATTTACACTTTGAATTTTTTAATGTCAATTTCATTAATCTTAACTCTGATTTTTATCATCTCTTTCCTTCTACAAGTTTTGGGTTTCAGTTGCTCTTGTTTTCCCAATACATTTTTGTGCATTATTGGATTATTTGGGATTGTCCTTTTTTTATGTTTCTTAAGCTTCTGTCTTAGGACTGTTTTCATTGTGTCCCACAGATTCTTTATGTTGTACTTCACTATAATTTGATTTTAGGACTTTCTAATTTCTTCCCTGATTTCTTCTGTGACCCATTGGTTAATCAAAACTGAATTATTTAATTGCCATGTGTTTGCATAGTTTCTGAGACTTATTTTGCTGTTAATTACTATTTCATTCCATTATGATCTGATAGAACATGAGTTAGTCCTTCAATTCTTTCATACTTACTTAAGCATGCTTTATGACCTAAGACATGGCCTACTTTGGAGGAAATTCCATGTGCTGCTGAGAAAAATGTATATTCTGACATTATTGGATGAAATATTCTGTAGATAACTGTTAAATTCATTTGTTGGATGGTGTGATTGAACGCTGGTATTTCTTTGTTGATTACTTGTCTGGTTGGTTTATTCATGAGAGTAGGATGTTGAAGTCCCCCACCATGATTGTGTTGGTGTCTATCTGTTCTTTTATGTCCAGTGGATTTTGTTTCATGATTTTGGGCCAGTTCATTCAGTGAATACACATGTTTAAACTTGCTATCTCTTCCTGCTGAACTGCCCTCTTTGCAAGTCTGTAGCAACCTTCTTTATCTCCTCTAATCAGTTTTGGCTTGAAGTCCAAAAATAGAATAGCTGTTCCTACTTGCTTTTGGGATCCTGTTGCATTTTATGCACAATACACTGTTTTCTATTCTTTCGTGTTTAGTCCGTATGTTTCTTTATGAATGAGTGTGTCTCTTGTTGGAAAAATATGGTTGATTTTGTTTTTTTGGTCCAATCTGCCAGTCTGTGTCTTTTGGTTTGGGTCACTAAGACCATTGACACTGAGTGTCATTATTGAAAGGTATTCACTGAATTCTGTCATTGCATTATTTTTCCAGGGTTGATTCCTTCATTTTTTTTTTTCTTTAACTATTTTCCCAGTTAGACATATTTTTTTCCTTTGGTATCTTTGGTGATTTTAGTCTTGTTGTCTCTGTCTAGAATTTCTTTATGTACTTTCTGAAATGCTGGCTTTATGGTCATGAGTTTCTTTTAGTTCTCCTTGCCATAGGAAAAAAAATCTTTATTTCTGCATTAATTTTGAAGGATAATTTTGCAAGCTATAATAATCTTGGTTTTCAATCGTTTTCTTTTAGGGCTTGAAAAACTTCACTCTAAGTTTCCTGGCCTTGAAAGTTTGTATTAAGAAATGTACTCTTATTCTGATAAGCTCACCTTTCCAAGTGTCTTAGTCACTTCCTTTTCCTATGGGGCAAAATACCACATACCTACAACTAAAGGAAGAGAGGTTTACTTTGGCTCAGATTTTCAGAAGTCTTAATCCTTGCATAGTTAGCAGCATTGCGGAATGGCCTCGGCAGAGGAACACTGCCCGTAGGAGGACAGTCAGGAAGGAGAGAGAGCAGACCTGGGGAGGGAGATGCATCCTTGTAGTTCACACCGCCAGCCATCTGCTCTCCTCAGAGCAGGAAGCCAGTGATAGAACCGCACGGTATAATCCTCCTCCAAAAGCCTTGCCTGTGAGATCGTGGGGTGCTTGGGATACATCTAGATATGAACCATAGCAATAGGTTACTTGATGTTTCTCTCTAACAGATTTCAGTATTCTTTCTTTGAGATTTTGGCTATGTTGGGCCATGGAAAGATTTGTTTCTGGTTGTGGCTATTTGGAATTCTGAATGTATCATTTGCCTAAATATTGAATTTTTTGCCCTGGATTTGGGAACTTTTCCAGTATGATTTTAGTGAGTAATTTTTTTAAACCTTTGGTATCATCTTCTATCATAATTCTTAGGGGGTTTTTTTGTTTTGTTCTGTTTTCTGCAAGTCATTTAGTAGCCAGCCATTGAATATAGGGTCCATGGTGTCTTGTTGCTTTCAGAATGTCATGGAGTATGTGACCTTCTATCTTAATTTTGTCTTAAAGTTCTGAGAGTTTCCTCTCAGACTGGCTATTCCAGTTGCCCATATTTTCTATTAAATTTTCATACCCAAGATTTCTGCTTGATTCCTTCTAATATTCTCTAATCCTTTACAAAAATGGTTATCATAGGTTGTACTGCCATCTTTAATTCCAATCAAAATTTTGTTTGTGTCTTATTAAGCTCTTTAAACATTTTATTAGTGAGATCCATTTATTTATATCCTCTTTGAGCTCACTAAACACCTTATGGGTTGATTTACTGGTGTTTTCTTTGATTTCTTCAAATATTTCAACCATTGAGTTTTCTTAACTCTTTGCCTCAAATTTCCTCCATTTCAGAGGTCTGAGGTCAGTTTTTGCTCTTGGTTTTTTTTTTTTTTTTTTTTTTTTTTTTTCCTGTGGCACTGGGGATTGAACTCACAACTTGCCCCTGCCAACAGGTGTCTAAGCCATTGAGCCAAACTCCCAGTCCCAAGGTCAGTTTTTGGATTGAGGAGTTAATAGTTTTTTAAAAAACATCTTGCTGCTTCGTTTTCCCATGTTTCTACTGAAGACCAGTTAGGGAAGAAAAACTCTCTTGTAGCACGGAAATTTC